>CM057844.1:23772500-23857500 GCA_030068075.1 Paguma larvata | reverse complement strand
TCTCCCCAGGACACAGAGGCATCGGGCATTACCACAGCCCACCACCCATGCTAGCCGGCCCACTGCCCTCCGGCTCCCGAGCCTGCTCTGTGCCAGCGTTCCCAGAAGCCCCGTGGCCGAGCCCATTCATCTGTGCCAAGGCCAAGGTGGCTCTGGCTGCCTCCCCTCCGCTTGGCCCAGGAGCTGAAACCTGGGGACCAGGCCGGTGCCGAACGGGCCAGGCCGGGAGCCTGCGGGCCGCCCCCGTGCTGGGCGGGCAGGGGTCCTGAGCCACTTCGGGGCACCTGCTCACTCCCTCGGCCTCGTCTGCCATAATTATCCAGCCATCCCCTTCAAATGTACGGCAACCATAGCAACAGACAGATGTTCTGTCCCAGCCACAGTCCACAGTGAGCCAGGAGGCAGCACAAAATTTAACCCCTTCCAGCTCAGGCAGGCACGGGCAAGAGTGGGCTGCGGGCCCAGAGGCCCCGGCCGGACGCTCAGCCTCACTGGCCCCCACCAGGGTGGGACTCGGTGACGCCCGAGCACCCATTCATCTTAGACACTCACATCCCCGTTTGCCCCCTTCCTCCTTCTGTACTCACTTCTCCCTTCTCCCCAGCACTGAAAGACAGAGGGACAGAGGCCCTATAGAGCGGTTGGGACGGGGCTGCCCGTGCCCCGAGGGCTAGCTAGCTGTGGCCGCAGGCTGGAGAACACCGGCCGCGGTGTCAGGTGAGCCGAGCCGGGCTCCCGCTTTAGTTCTGCCTCTGGCTTGCTGTGTGACCTTGGGCAAGTGACTCACCTTCTCGGAACCTCGACTCTGCCTCTGTGCACTGAGGGGGGTAGACTCTCATTCCCCACATATTTATTGATCGTCTCTTGCACGCCAGGCCCTCTGGTAGGCCCGGAGGAGACTCCAGGGAACCCCCGGCTCCCCAGTACGGAGACGCCGGCGGCGGAAGAGAGCAACACGGACGCTGGCTGGCATGTTTGCGAAGCTCCGCGAAAGGCCTGAACGTGCCCCCTGATGGAGAGTAAGAGGTGGTGGGCGCCGCCCCGCTTCAGACAGGGGGTCCGGGGGGGACTCAGAGGAGGGGGCACTTGAGCTGAGGCCTGAGGCTGCGCGGGGCCCGGCCAGGGCGGCCCTGGCAGAAGACAGTCCCTGGCAGAGAGACCAGCAAGGGGCCGAAGCCCGTCGGGGGGATGAGTGAGCGAGGCCTCCAGCGGGAGCAGCAAGGAGCCCGAGCGGCCGGCAGGGCCTACACGCAGAGGCACGGGGGGGGGGAGAAAGTCGGGGTCCCCGCCGGAGACAGTCCCACAGTGCCTGGCAGGCCCCCTCCTCTGCCCTGGGAAGGTTCTGAGCAGCGGCTACCAGGTCCGACTCCTGCTCCGCCTCAAGCCAGGCCTTGGCTGTGATGTCTCCCGTCCCGGCCAGTCACCCTTACCTCTGGCAAAGGTGGGCCTCCCTAGGGGGGCAGGGGACAGTGGCTCCAGCCTGGCCCCTTGTTCAGTCGCTCACTCTTTGAACTTGGCCCCAGAGGTGGCTGGGCTGAGCCAATACCTCCTGGCCCCTGACCTGGCAGGGCCCCAGCTGGGTTAGCTATTAATGAGCGGAGTGCGGGGCAGCCCCAAGGGTGACCAGGAGGAAGGAGGAGCCCCGCCTACGGAGGGGGCCCCGCCTCCCAGCAGGCCCGGGTCTCATCCCACCTCTGCCACCTCCTTGTTTCGTGGCCTCAGATAAGTCACTTAGCTTCCCTGAGCTTCCACTGACCCTCCTGGAAAAGGGCCTCCCCGGCCCAGTCTCCTCCGGGTCCCTCAGCTCTGGCCTCACTTGCTGTTTGGTGACACCCCGAGCTCAGCCCGCCTCAGGGCCTTTGCAATTCTCTGCTTCCTCCGCCGGGAACGTCCTTCCTCAGGCTCGGTCCTCACGGCTCACTGCCTCCTCAGAGAGGCCTCCAGGGCTACCCTGGCTAATACGGAGCCACCCCGGGACGTCTGGGGGGCTCAGTCGGTTGAGCGCCTGCCTCTCGATTTCGGCTCAGGTCACGATCCCAGGGTCGTGGGATCGAGCCCCGTGTCAGGCTCTGTGCAGGGCCTGGGATTCTCTCTCTCTCCCTTTCTCTCTGCTCCTCCCGCGCATGCACAGGCACGCTTTCCCTCTCTCTCTCTCTCAAATTAAAAAAAATTAAAAATGAAATAATACAGCCGCCGCCCCATGCCTCTGTCTCTCCTGCATTCATCATTTATTTCCTCTGTCCCCGGCACTGTCCTGGGGACAGAGCAGAGGCCACTCCTTGCCTGCCCTTCCCAGAGGGCACATTCTAGCGGGTGACACAGACGAAGATAAAGAGAGTGCCGAGGGGGGGGATTTCGGGGGGCCTGAGGCGATGGGGGGGCCTCGCAGAGACCTGAAGAGACAGCGGCGGTTTGGGTGTCTGTGGGGAAGGGGTCCAGGCAGAGGCCATGAGGAGGTGTGTTTTCGTCGTTGCTCTGTTCTTGGCGCCTAGCACACAGTAGGTGCTTAACAGAGGTCTGGCGTTGCTGCCAAGGGGGGTCGTTGGGGGAGCGTGTGCCGGGCAGAGCTCCTGGCCCACGCGGGGCCGCACTCCCAGCCCCGCAGAGAGCACGTCCATGGTCGCGGGGTCTGACGGAGCCGGCCAGAGGACCCTCCTGCGGGCACAGGGAGGTGGCAAGAGCCAGCAGGGAAGGGAGACGGAGGGTGGAAGCTGGGGCTGGTCTCCAGGGGTCTCCCGGGCCATGCAGGGAATGGGGACCTTATCCTGAGGGCCAAGGGCAGCCGTCCAAGGCTGGGGTGGGTGGATGGAGTGATTAGATCCAGGCTTTTTCAAGCCCCTCTGGCGCCCGCTGAGGAGAGAGTGGGGCCAGGGGGTGGCTGGAGGCGGGGAGGCCTGCGGGGAGCGCCGACAGGCCTCCGGCAGGCCCGGGCCCAAAGGAGCCCCCTGACTGCCCAGCCAGGCCCTGTCCGAGGCCCCGGGGGAGGAGGCAGGAGCGCATGAACCCAGGACAGACCCGTCCCCTCCTGGGAGAGACCGGTTACAGAGGCGGTAAGTAAAAACTACATGTATTCCAGACTGTTCTCAAGTGCTAAGGGGAAAGAAAGAAAACGGGGAAGGAGACAGGAAGTGGCAGGTGGCAGGTCGAAATTGCGGACAGGGCGCCAGGAAAGGCCTCCCCGCAAGGAGACTTCTGCCTGCCTGAATGCTGCCGGGGAAGAACATTCCAGCTGGAGTGGGGGCACCTGGGGAGGAGGTGGGAGCCAGCCCGGCCTGCGCGGTGGGAAGGGGGGGCCGGAGCCCGTGGGACCTGAGGGTCTTCCTCAGGACCGCGGCTTCTCTGAGCGCCCGCCACTGCAGGGCCGCGAGCCTGCGGAGGCCACGCGGGGCTGTCCCCGAGCAGGGTCCCTCTGGCTGCCACGTGGAGAATAGACCGCAGGCAGCAGGGCAGCCGCGGCGGCCTGCCGGCGGGAGGCGAACGGAGGAGGCGAGGGGAGAGCCGGCGGGGCTGATCCAGGGGGGAGGCGAGGGGCTGGCGAGGAGTGCTGGAAGCGAGGGGAACCGGGAGGCTGGCGCCAGCGGGACCTGCTGGTGTCGCCCGCCCGCCCGTGCGGGATGAGGGACGCGCGCGCGCGCGCACACGCAGCCGCAGCCAGAGCCGGAGTCGGAGGGGGAGGAGCTCAGGACGTCCGCGCGCGGGTCGCTGTGGGCCGTGGGAAGCCCGGGGTCGCCTTTCGCTGGGACGCAGAAGGGCGGGGGGGAGGGTTGGGAAACAGATCAATGTGCAGATTTCAGATCGGCGGGGAGCAACGCGCAGGGGAGAGGCCGGGAGGAGCAGCGGGGCTCCAGGGAGCCGGCCAGGCTGGCGGTGTCGGCAAGGGGGTCACCCGCAGAGAAGCCGTCTTTACTTTATGTTTTATTCCTTTTCTTTTATTATTTCTTTATTTCCTTTAATGCGATTTGTTGTCGAGTTGGCCACCACGCGGTGTGTCCAGTGTGCTCTTGGCTTCGGGGGTAGCTTCCGTGGAGAAGTCGTCTGTAAGGTCAGCCAGGGAGGAAGGTAGTTGGAAGAAACTGGATTGGGGGGGGCGAACCCTGAGAGGTGGGGGCCAGAGGGCAGAAGCAGCAAAAAAGGGGCTGAGAAGGGGGTAGGAGGCGAACCAAAGCGTTCTGACGGCCAGCCAGGAAGGTGTCGAAGGAGGGTTGGCTGTGTCGGTGGCTGCTGGTGGGTCAAGGGCAATGAGAGATGGCACTGGCTTAGCAAGGCCGAGGTCCTTGGTCTCCTGGGAGGGGAGGGGATCGGCTGAGGGGCGCTGGTTCCAGGGAGGAGAGGGGGCCACAAGGAAAGACACACTTTCAAGGCGCTCCTCCCCTGCAGGGTGGGAGAGAGACGGGACAGCGGCGGCGGGCCGGGGGGGGGGGGGGGGGATGCAGCCTCCAGGAGAAAACCCAGCGGTTTGTATGTTGCTGGCGTTGAACAGGTGGAGAGGGGAGATTTGCTGGAGCGATGTCTCGGGAGGACAGAGGACGGTGTCCCTGAATCATCCCCCGCCCCCCCCCCAGGTGGAGAGCGGTGCTTCCATTTCTGCTTGACGGATGTGGAAACCGCAGCCCAGAGAGGTCGGTTCTCCTGGCCCAGGTCGCACAGCCAGGAGGGACGGTGAATCCCCACAGCTCTGCCCTACGCTTCATAGGTGGGGCCCTCGGCCTCGTTGCCGGATCCGGCCCAGAGAGGCTCAGTCACTAGCCACAGCTCGCGGAGCAGGTTCGTGGCCAGGTTAGGAGGTGGATTTGACAAGATGCAGAGGGAGGGGCCGTCGGAGGTGTCAGGAGTGACTCGGGGACCCAGCGCGGTGGCCTGGGGACTTCTCCCTGGACTGGGAACTGGGAGAGGAGCGGGTTTTCGGAAGATGCCGAGCTCGGTCTGGGACGTGGGTGAGTTTCCCCGTGTACGAAGTGGGGCACGGAGCTGACCTCACCAAGTGCCCGGGACTCAACTGAATAGATGCAGGCAAAGCCCTCGGAATAAGGGCTCAGCACCTGGTAAACGCCACGCCGTGTGTTCATGCTGCTCAGCCTGAGTCTGTCTGGTTGGCTGCGAAGGCGGCGGTGCCCCGAAACACACACCAGCAGCTGGCTCGCGGGTGAGCTTGGCAGGACGAGAGGGTGATGGGAAACTCGGGGCCACACAGACCCCTCGGGGTCCTTCCTGGAGAAGCCTCGGCCCTGAGTTAATCCCTGGATTTGAAGGCTCAGCCTTCGGGAGGCTCCGAGAGCCCTTAAGAAGCTTCCAAGGATAGGGGCGCCGGGGTGACTCAGTCGGTTAAGCAGCAGGCTTCGGCTCAGGTCATCATCTCGAGGTTTGTGAGTTCTAGCCCCATGCTGAGCTGTCATCACCGAGCCTGGAGCCTGCTTCGGATTCTGTCTCCCTCTCTCTCGCCCCTCCCCTGCTTGCTCTCTGTCTGTCTCTGTCTCTCTCAAAAAAGTGCATAAACATTTAAAAAAAAATTTTTTTTTTTAAAAAGAGCCTCCAAGGGTAGAGCCTCTGGGGGAAAGGCCTTTTGCTTCTTGAAGCCTGAGGTCTTCATCTATACGATGAATAACCCGACTCTCACTTTGAAGGGATCTGTGACTGTAAGAAGTGCTGACTGAGGCCTGGCACCAAAATGCAGGAGGGCTGGGAGGTCTGCCCTAATTTGCTGTGTGACCTTGGACGGGTAGCCTAACCTCTCTGGGCTTTCTCTCCAAAACCTGGATGAGGTAAGTGTTCCTGCAGACGGACGACTCCATCGTCATGAGAGCTTCCCGATTTCATCAGGAGGCAAGTTCACAGCTATCCCGGGGGAGCTTCTCGGCTTCTCATCCGAGCAGGGCAGGGGCCAGAGCAAGGACAATACAGGGCCACCTGGCTCTGAAGATCCCACTCTGGGGCAGCCCTGGCCCGGGAACACTCCGAGGTGTCTGGGGTGGCATCTTGGGAGGCCCGTGTTTCATCGATCCAGGACAGAGAAGCCGTGGGGCTATTTTCCAAGTGTCCCCATTTCGCAGATGAGTAAACTCAGGCTCAGAGGAAGCATAACTGGCCCACCCTCAGAGCCCTCCTCTCGCCACAACTCTGGGCCACCCCGAGGAGCCGGCACTCAGGGCGCAGATATCAGACCCTCGAGGGCATCGATAAGCCTCTGCTCTGGCCCCCAGTCAGCCTCCGTCCGTGGCACCTCCCTCGAGTCAGGCTTTGTGCTGGGCACTGGGGACACTACGAGGACTCGGTTAAGTTCCTCGCCTCCTCTGGTGGGAAGGACACGTGCGAACGGAAACGCAGAGAAGTTGAAAGAGGAGAGCTGCATTCCGACCTAAGGATCTGGGGAGGCTTCCTGGAGGAGGAGGCACCGAGCCGGCTCTGGAACACCAACCATAACTGTTACCGTCTTTTGAGCAACAGCCTCCAGCTTCGGGGCATGGTCGGCCTGCACCTTTCCAGGCCCCAAGACCTCCGTCCCATTTTAGAGACAAGAAGAGGGAGGGTCAGAGAGCCGGCGGGACAGGTCCAAGGTCGTGCGGCTCGGGAGAGGCGCCTGAGCCCATTCCGGGAGACCCGCCATCCCCCGGGCCGGGCCGGGCCGAGGGGGCAGGGAAAGACTCCCCACCCCGACGGCCTCAGCCCGCGAGGCCCAGGTCTTCCCCTGGCCGAGTGTCCCCAGCGCCCAGTTTCACTTCCCGAAACACAGACCTATTTTGGATCCCGCCGACTTCCTTTCTCTCTCCTGGCCGTTCAGGCTCCGAGGACCGGGCAACCGTAGCAGGGACCTGGTGCCCCCGGGCCTTTCCCAATGCCCCCTCTTACACCACCGCGCTGGAGCCTGCTCCCCGGTGGGGGCGGGCGCCCCGGCTCCTCTGGGAGGGCGCCGACCGCAGGGGGCTGGCAGGAGCCGCCCCCGCCCCCACCAGCCAGCTCCCGGGCCCACGCTCGCTCGGCCGAGCTGCCGGGGTCCGAGTCCCAGCCCCACCGTGTCCTGGCCCCGAGGCCTCGGGCCGCCCGTTGCCCTCCCGAACCCCCGTGTCCTTCCTCCGTGCTCGGAAATCCAGGCAGCCTCCCTTCTGGGTACGACTAAGCAAGAGTCCGTCTAATTTAGCCGCTGTGGCCCAGACACCACCCTCGGCCTGGTGATTCCAAGACCCTCGCCCTGGGGAGGCTGAAGCCCCAGTGGGGGTGCGGGGAGGCGGTCAGGGGCCGAGAGAGAGCAACGGGCGAGGCCAAGTCCATGGTGTCTTAGAAAGTGAGGCAACTGGGCCTCCCCCCCCCCCCGCCCCCCCCCCCCGGGTGCCGTCACTGGTTAAGCGTCTTGGTTTCGGCTCCGGTCGTTATCACACTGACGATGTGGGGTCCACTTGGGATTCTCTCTCCCTCTCTCTCTGCCCCTCCCCTACTCGTGCTCTCACTTTCTCTCTCAAAAATAAAGAAACAAAATTTTTAAAAAAGCAAGTTGGATCACGGAGCAAATGAAGCTGGGAAAGGGAGGTGTGCGTGATGGGAGAAGGGGTGTCATTTTTTTTTTATTTTTCTTTATTTGAGAGAGAGAGAGAGAGTGTGTGAGCGTGAGTGGGGGAGAGGGGCAGAGGGGGAGAGAGAGAGAGAGAGAGAGAGAGAGAGAATTATAAGCAGGCTCCATGCTGAATCGGGGCTCGATCCCACAACCCCGGGATCATGACCTGAGCTGAAATCAAGAGTTGGACGCTTAACGCGCCCCCGGAGTTGTCATTTTAAGTAGGGCGGAAGGAGGCCTCCTGAGAAGGGGACGCCTGATGGCCTGGAGGAAGCGATGGAGCCGCGGCGCCTGCAGAGCCCCCAGGAGGGCGCTCCGGCCCGAGGGCACGGTGCGTGCGAGTACTGCACACTGCCACCTCAGCGAGGAGGAGAGAGGGCGACATGCGGGGGGCCAGAGCACGAGGGCCTCCAGGGCCACCGTCAGAACTTTACCCGGAGGGAAATGGGGAGCCATGCGAGCCTTCAGAGCAGAGGAGGGACGGTTTGCCTCTGCTGCCTTCAGCGGGTACACAGAGGTACACTGCGGGGCCGGGGCAGGGGCAGGGGGCGGGGGTGGGGGTGGCAGCAGAGCAGGGAGAAGCGATCAGATTCTGGTTATATTTTGAAGTGGAGCCGAAGGGATTTGCTGAGGTCAGGTGGCCGCGAGAGAGACAGGAGTGGGGGGGGGAGTGGGGGGTGGGGGTGGAGGGTGAGGTGGAGTCAGCAGGTGGGCAAGCAGGCCTGGGGGTCCGGGAAGAGCCCCAGGCTGAGTGCGGTGGCGGCGGCTGCCTCCCTGTTCCCCTCCTGCCCTCCCGCAGGCCAGCGCCTAGAGAGACCTTTCCAGCCCCGTACCCTCCCACTGCTGTGGCCTAGAGCCCCAACTCCTAGCCTGGCCTGGCCCCAGCCCACCTCTTCGGCCTCATCTCCTCGCCTGTTGGCCTTGTTCATGTTTCCTGCCAGCCACAGGGCCTTTGCACTTACCTGCTTGGTGGCCCCGGATGTGCCTCATCCTTTGTCTGGGCCTAAGTGTCTCCGTCTGTAAAAGAGAGCGCTCGGACTCCTTGAGCCCTCATGCGGGGCCTCACGTTTGGCACTTTGAGGGCTGCCGAGAAGCTACCCTTCCTCACACCGTTGATGCCCGGCGAGGCCTTGGGCAGGATGCGGCACGGTCCCCGCTCCCCTCCGTCTCCCTGCCTTCCGGGGTCTGTCACACGTGCTGGCTGCCGAAGGAGGGACACGTGGTCCCGGGGACCACATCCCTGGAGGAGAGGATAGTTCCGGACAGCCCCATGTGGCCTGGGGCAAGACGGTCCCAGCTCGGAGCCTGGTCTCCGCGCAGTGCTCGTGATTGCTGAGAGGCCTGGGGACTGCAGAGTGCCTGGCCCACCTCGGCTTCAATAGGCACTCAGCGAGCGCTTGCGCAGGGCCCGGCCGCCCCGGGGCGGGGGGGGGGGGCGGGGGGGAGGGGGGGGAGGGGGAGAGACCCAGCCCTGCCCTCAAGGAGCTGGCCCAGCGGGCACTGGGCAAATGGTGGGGATTACCAAACAGGGCACACCCGGGGCCCCGCCCCAGGGGATGTGGGGGGCTCGGGCTGCGCGCTCCACCAGCACCCACCGCCCAGGTTCCCCCCAGGCCTGCGAGGCCGGGCCCGGGGCCTCCCACCCAGGACCCCACCCCAGCCGCCAGCTCAGAGGAGGAGGAGGAGGAGGAGGATTTGGACTTAATTAGGTGAACTCATGGCAAGAGAGGAAGGGCTTGGGCAAAGGGGTGGGAGGGAATGACACGAACGGGGGTCACATGGCTTGTGAGAGGGGCCTGAGCTCATCCCCGAGGCCCTGGCAACGTCAAGGAAGCAAAGTCAGTGTATCTTGGACCTTCCCGGGATGGCCGGAGGAGAAGCAGGGGAGCAGGGGCGGACCTTGCTGGGTCGGTCATGAATTTCACAGTTTCGGGACAGAAGTGACCTCAGAAACCGTCCAAACTCCTCATGATACGGGTGGGGAAACTGAGATTCAGTTGGGTAAGGGACATGGCCAAGGTCAAAGCCAGTTGGGGGCAGACCCAGAGTTGGAACCTGGGCTTTCTAACATCTGCCCATGGCTCTTTGTTGTTGTTGTTGTTTATTTATTTATTTTCAGAGAAAGAGTGAGCACAGGCATGAGCAGGGGAGGGGCAGAGAGAGAGGAGAGAGAGACTCCCAAGCAGGCCCTGCATCATCAGTACCTGATGGGGGGCTCGATCTCATGAACCCAACCGTGAGATCATGACCTGAGCCGAAATTACGAGTCGGCTGCTTAACTGACTGAGCCACCCAGGCGCCCTTGCCCATGGCTCTTTCTGCATCTGGTGAGTGTCCCAAGAGAAGGGGGAGAAAATAAAATGTTAACTTAGCACCTACTATGTAACACACACACACACACACACACACACACACTTCACCAGTGGGTCCCTGGGCCTTAGGCCGGGGCCGGCCATCGCCCTGGGCATCCCTTCCAAACAAGAAGGAAAAGACACCTAGAAGGTCATTTGCTCCAGCCCCCTGCCACCAGCCTCAGGGCCTCATCCCGCTGTCTCAACTGAAGTCCTCGGTAGCGAGCAGAAATTATAAGCCCCAGCTTGTAGATGAGCAAACCCAGAGGAAAAAATGAGGCGCTGACCTAAACTCCCACAGGGAGCATCCGCCCCAGCTGTCCTGACCTCTAGTTTAGTGCTCTTCCCAAGGTCATGAGCTAGCTGGCAGGAGGAAGTCCTTCCTGCTGTCTAACTGAAATCTCTCTTGCTGTACTGTGCCAGCGTCCCTTTGTGCGGATGCCTGAAGATGTGGAGAAGCCCCGTGATCCACCTCGTGGTCCTTGACTGTTGTGGGGGGGGGACTGAGCTGGGGGCAGGAGACTCAGGGACGCCTCCTCCTCCCCGCCGCGAATCTGAACACAGGCGCTCGTTTGCTCGATGGGGTGGGGGAGGTAGATGGGCCACTTGCTGTTAGGGCCTGTCCTCCCAGGGAAGGTTCTGGGAAGCCTCCGGAAAGAATTCCCTGGGGAAGAAGTCCTAGCTCACCCCCAAGGACATGCAACGCTCCCTGGGACGCAGCTACCTGGGCACGGAGCTCGCGGCCAGCCGCCGGCAGAACCCAAGGCCTCAGACCCACCCCCGTGGCCGGAGGCGGCCTTGCGGAGGCAGGCCTGTTCGACTGGCTTGTCAGAAACCACTCAACAAAATCCAATTTATGGAGCCAATGCGAAGTGGGGGGAAATGCCTCTAAACCAAAAAAAAAAAAAAAATGTCTCTTTTCAAATCAGGGAGGAGGAAGGCCCAACAGCCAGACGTCGGGACGAGTGGGCCAGGCGCCGAGGTCCAGATTCCAAACCCCGCGGAGGGGAGTTCGGTTGGGACCCGGCCTTTGGTAGGGTTTCTGCAGAGAGACCCGCAGCTCCCCGGGGAAGTCAGGGCTCAGCGTGCCCAGTACTTCCTGAGAAAGCTCGGCTCATGGAGAGGCCGATGGCAGTTTCCTGAGGGCCTACTGTGTGCCGGTCGCTGTGCTAGATGCTTCTACGTGGACCGCTTCACCCTAACCCTCACGGCAACCCCGTGAGGTAGGCGCCGTTCCTGTCGACACCCTGCAGACGAGAAAGTCAAACTCAGAGAAGTTAAGTCATTTGGCCAAGGTCACACAGCAAGAGAGAGGCGGTACAGGACCTCCATGCCGGCGGTCTGGCTCCAGGGACCCCCCCCACTCTTAACATTTTGCTGCAGAGGTGACTCGCACCTAGCGGGGGCCTGAGGCGTCAAGGAGCGAGGTACAGAGGTGCGAGGGAGAGAGCACGGGTTGGGGCAGCACGGGGGCCGGACCCCAGGCCCCGTTCGGCTGTTGGCTGCCCCGGAGGAGGCCTCGTCCCTCTCTTGTCCCTGGTCATTCCTGAACTGGAGCAACTGGGTAAGACGATTTCCCGCTGGTCCACAGGTTCCCGGTGCCCGTTAGCGGGTCAAAGGTTCTGAGAAGGCCTGAAGTATAGAAGGGCCAGTGAGCGGTCCCCCGGAAGACTCGACGCGCAAAAATCGTTACTCGCGACGCATCGCCTGAGCTGAACTCCTGTCTCAGTCAGTCAGTAAGTTGACGACTGTGAACGGGCCCTTTGGAAGGTACGTGGACGGGATGCCATCCCGGCTTGGGGGACCTTCTGCTGTGGAGAGAGAGTGGCCAAGTCGAAGCTAATGACCACACCGTGTGGCCGTGGCTCTGGGGGAGACCAGTCGGGGAGCTTGAAGTCCTGGCGGGGGTGGGAGTGGGGCTCATCTTGCCCGGCCTGAGGGTCAAGGGAACCATGGCAGAGGAGTTAACCGTCGGCTAGGGTTTTGAAGCATGAGTAGGAGTCCTGCAGGAAGAGAATTAGAGAGGAGGGGTGGTCCCCGTGGTAGGAGCAGCACGAACGAGCCAGTCCCGTTAGGGGTCTGCTGTTCCCCAGGCTGGAGAACACGGCGTGGCTGGCAGAGAGGGGCGGGGCGGGCCGGGCCCGTGAAAGGCCTTGAATGCTGAGCCCAGGAGTTCGGACTGTGTTCTGGGGGGAAACAGAGGTCCTGTTTGAGAGAAGCAACCGTCTGGACTGGGGCGGAAGGGAAAACCTGTCGGCCGGGAGCCTGGCGAGGGAGCGGTGCTGCCGTCTGGGCCAGACCGGAGGCGGCTGCGTCGCGCGGGTGGCGCGTGGGCCCGGGATCTTTGGGTGCCAGAAGTCCGGCATGAGGAGACGGAAGCAGAAACGAGAAAGGCCTTCGAATCCGGGGGCTCGAATGATATTGTCAGAAACCCGGCCACGGTCGCCAGTGGTCCGGGGGACGGGATGTTTTCGGCGGCCGGGGTTCCGGTCGGTCATGCTCCAGCTGCCTGAGTACGGGGAAGGGGCGGTGTCTCAGAGGAACTTCAGGTGACCGGTAGCAGGGTGTCGCCGGGCGGGTGAAAGCCAGCAGCTGGCCCCGTGGCTGGCGAGGGTTGTGGCTCTCGGTGGGGGATGGGCCCTTTCCGTGTGCTGGCCTCGGAGGCCGAGGCGCGCAGGCGAGGGCCGGGGTGGTCAGGGTGGGCTCCATGGAGGAAAGGGGCCTGGAAGGGTCCGGGCCAGGTAGAGTGGGCCCTCTGGGAGGAAGGATCCCGGGGGAACGAAGCTACGGAGGTGAGAGAGGGCAGGACGCGATCCGGAGTCAGTGAGCACGTCGGGCCCAGAGGGCTGATGAGAGCGGGTGGAGGGACGTCGGACGTGCCTCCGTGCCAGGTCCCCTCTGGCCTCACTGGACGGCCTCTTTGAATACCCAGGTCAGGGTGAAACGGTGGCTTCGTTGCTCAAGAACCTCCCAGGGCTCCCCGCGGCCCAACCATGAGGCCAAAAGCCTGGCCAGGCATTTAAGGCCCCAGCGTGCCCACGGCCTCCTCACGGGGCACCCGCGGCCGTCCGGAGGGCCATGCCCGCCACGCTCCAAACATACCGTTCCCCCTCCACCTTTATTCTGGGTGTTTCCCGGCCCTCTGGCCGCTCGCTGGAAGCCGGCCTCCCCTCGCGTGTCACTTTCAAACTCCCAGACCCCTTGTTCAGGTGTTTCTGGGTTTTGTGTCTCACACGCGCCAGAGCCCGGCGGGGGCAGGGTGGCGAGTCCCCCGTACCTGGGCTCAGCAGCCGGTCAGATCTGGGTTCGGGTTCTCCCAGCGCCGCCCTCCCCGGCCGTGTGACCTTGAACGCATCATTCGGCCTCTCCTCGAGGATATTTTCGGGCCGATCCAATACGAACGCGGCCTCACCCGAGGCTTCAGTGTGCTTCTGTGTAACAAGGTCCCGGCACAGTCTCTCTCCCGTGCGGCTCTCGCTACCGTTTTTGCGGTTGCCCAGATGATGGATTGTGTCCAGCCCATCCTCAGGCCGGGCTCAGGCCAGGCAGGGACGACACCCAGGTCCCCCCCCAGCCCCCAGTGTCTGGCACGCCGTAGGGGGTGCGCAGGGACTGATCTATCCGCTTCCCTGGGCCGCGCAGCTCCGTCCACCGCATCGCGCTCCACCTGGCCGAGGCCCGGGGGCGGGTCCCGCTGGCCCCACACCTGCTCCCCGAGGCTGACCCGGCGGGCTCCCGGGAGCCAGCATCAGGCATCAATAAATTACCGGCAAGTTCAAGTGACAGGGCAGGCCCAGTGTCAGCTTCCTCGTGTCACGCGGGAAGGCTCAGGCCCGGGGGCCTCCCCTCTGCGAGCCTCCCCACCCTGGGCGCCGGCAGAAAGCCAGAACTGCTCCCAGGGCCCCTACGGGGCGCCGGGCCCTGTCCGGGCGCCTTGGACCGCGTTCCCTTGACGCCTCCCGAAGATTCGGCAAAGTGGGTACCGGCTTCGTTTTACACACGCGGAAACTGAGGCTCGGGGAAGGGAGGCGACTGGCAACAGACACACTAACAGAAAGAAAAGCCTCCTTCCTTTTTAATAAGACACAATTCTTCTTGGGTCTCACTGCAATTATTATAATATGCACGTGTGTGTGACATGCGCACACGCACACACACACACTGGGGTTTCTTCATTCATTTCTTCAGCAGCTATTTATTGAACACCTACTATGTGCCAGGCCATTCCGGACTGGGAGACACCGCAGTCAAGACAGAATGCCTGCCCTCGAACAGCATTCCCGGGCGTGAGATGCACAGAGACCAGGAAACAAACGCACACGTCTACTGGAAGGCGGGGCCGAGTCTGGGAAGAGGAACAAAGCAGGCCAGGAGGAGAGCATCACGGGGGGACTGTTTTGCAAAGGGCAGTCAGGGAGGGCTCCTCTGGGGAGGTGACATTTGGATGACATTCCTTGTCCCTTCCTGCTTTCGTTTCTGGGGAAGGGAGACACTGGACTCCAAAGGGTCGCAAACTCTGTGAGGGGGACGGCAGGTTTTTCCACGGCCTGTGTTTCCGCAGGCACCGCGGCGTGGGCCGTCGTAGCTGGGGAGACATCTTTCTCCTTCCTCTTCCCAGGGACCCTCAGGTAGGGCTTCTCCGAGATCCCCATCCGAGCCCCCTACCATATGGTCTCTTGGTAACTTTTTGTTTTCTTTCTTTCTTTTTTTAATGTTTATTTATTTTTGAGAGAGAGAAAGAGACAGAGCGTGAGCAGGGGAGGGGCAGAGAGAGAGAGAGAGAGAGAGAGAGAGGGAGACACAGAATCCAAAGCAGGCTCCAGGCTCTGAGCTGTCAGCATGGAGCCCGACATGAGGCTCGAACCCACGAACCGTGAGATCGTGACCTGAGCCGAAGTCGGACGCTTCACCGACTGAGCCCCCCAGGCGCCCCTGTTTTCTCATTCTCAACCCATGTGTCACAATCTTTGAAAAGTCAGCTATTCCCTGGGCTCCCTGCGGGCTGGGGCCAGGTCCACCTCGCGTACCCCAGCACGGGGCATGGCATCCGACCCAGAGGGCCCTTCAAACACAACGTCCGAATCGACGGCAGACAGACACAGTCACGCTAGGAACCGGTATTTATTGAGGGCTTATTCTCACCGTAGGCCTGTGGGTTCGGGATAGCTCTGAACCCCACTTGGCCAGCATCGCAAACTGAGGCTTAGAAGCTGCAGAGCCTGCCTGGAGGAGACGCCCAATGCTGCTCAACGGGCCGGTTGAGCGGGAGGCAGGATGGCGGAAAATGCCATCAACTCCGATCTGGGATGTGCGTTTTTAGGACCGGCCCCTTCATTCTTTCATTCGCTCACTTTTAAAAAGTTTATTCAGGGGTGCCTGGACTTCAGCTCAGGTCATGATCTCGCGGTCTGTGAGTTCGAGCCCCGTGTCGGGCTCTGTGCTGACGGCTCAGAGCCTGGAGCCTGCTTCGGATTCTGTGTCTCCCTCTCTCTCTGCCCCTCCCCCACTCATGCTCTGTCTCTCTCTGACTCAAAAATAAATAAACATTAAAAAAAAATTAAAAAAAAAGTTTATTCAGTCATCGTTAAACCTCGGCTCCCGCGCGGGGCACGGGTAGGGACAGGGGACCAGGTAAATGCGACATTGTGTGGTCAGAGCCGAGCTGGGGAAAGCCCGGGGGTCGGTGAGCAACCGTGGGAGTCCCTGAGCCAAACCGAGGGGTCGAGAAGCCTCTCTGGGGTGAGGCGGACCTGCAGCGGCCGGGGGGAGAGGGTGGGGCCACCTCGCCTCTGAGCTGTAGGTGCTCCCGTCCTGCCACCTTCCCCCCTCCCCCCCCAGGCCGCAGCACTCTCCCCTTCCGCCCCCCCCCCAACTCCCAGGCCCAGAGTCAGAACTCACAGTGAAAAACAGGTGATCTGGGCCAAATCAGGTAGCAGCTCTGCCTGTGGCCTTGAGCCTCTTCCCCTCTGTGGGACTCAGTTTACCCATCTGTAAAAGGCAGGATTTGTATCGTAGGCTCTCTGTGGACCCCTCGTCGGTGGCCTCTTGTGCTCCAGGATGGTGCTGTCGGCATCCCGAGTGGACGCGAGCCCCCGGGGCCTGAGCTCGCTGTGCCTCGGTCGGTCCCAGCCTCCCTAGGACATCTGGACTAAGGGTAAAGAAAAACTGCAGGGGACCTACTGACCTATGATTAATGGGACAGCCTTTGTCCTTTCGGCAGGTGGCCGGGATGGGAAGGAAAGAGGAGCAGTTGCCCCCTCTGACCATGACGGCCCCCCTCCCTGAGCCCGACATTGTGAGAAACCCACCTCCCCCCAGCATGCTCTGGGGCGGGACCTCTGCTAAAAGGACGCCACTGACATGAACAGGCCGAGGGGGGGCCAGAGATCTGTTTCGGCAGAAGTAGGTTGGGGCTCATTCTTCTGCTCGGCCACCTCTACTTTTTTCCCCATTACTTTTTGGGGCATGAGGCTGAGAGGTGCCTAGAATAGAGTAAGCTGACACACGGGAGGAGGGGGCAAGGCCTCTGACCTCCAGGCCCCTTGACCACAGACTCCGGGGCTGCCCTCCACTCCTCACTTCCCTCTGCCTCTCAGTCTCCCTGCCCTTCACGACTCACCCGTGGCTTCTAGAAGGCAGTCCAGAGCTTTTCCTAGGGTGTCCTGCCTCCTCACTCACTTCACTCTAGCCACACTGGTCTCTTTTCAGTGTCTAGAAAATGCCAGCTTCTTTCCCACCTCAGGGCCTTTGCACATGCTATTCTCGCTGCCTGGAATGCTCTTCCCTCAGAACACAGCGTAGATGGCTCCTTCTCATTAAAGTCACTGTCCAAATACACCACTTCAGAGGCATCTTCCCCGATCCCCCTAAGAAAGTCAGTCCCTGGTGTCCTTTTGTTATCACACCTCCCTTTTTCATTTGAGGCCCTTTCCCCAAGCTGTAATTATTTTTTGAAAGATTTTCTTCTTTAATTTTTTAAAAGGCATCTCTACCCCCCAAATGGGGCTTGAACTCACAACCCCAAGATCAAGAGTTGAATGCTCTATTGAGCCAGGCAGGTGCCCCCCTCCAGAGCTGTCATTACTGATGGCCGCTTTGTTCGATGGCCGTCTTCCCCACCCATTCTTGCACTCCTCGAGGGCAGGGACCTTCGGATTCCCATGGCTCTGTCCCCAGCACCTGGTGCATAATGGCTGCTCAAGAGATGTCTGTTGGGGCACCTGGGGGGCTCAGTCGGTTAAGCGGCCGACTTCAGCCCAGGTCATGATCTCACAGTCTGTGAGTTCAAGCCCCGCGTCGGGCTCTGTGCTGATGGCTCAGAGCCTGGAGCCTGCTTCAGATTCTGTATCTCCGTCTTTCTCTGCCCTTCCCCTGCTCACTCTATGTCTCTCAAAAATAAATAAATGTTAAAAGAAAAAAATAAAAAAAAAAAGAGATGTCTCTTGACTGAATGGGACACAAAAAGTATCAACAATCTCCATTTTCCTCCTTGAATACTTCACAACCGAATGAAGGAGAAAGTGGCATTTATTGGGCACCTATGGTATACCAGGCGCCCTGGCGTATATGCTTCTGCTGAACTTTCATATCCACGATGCCCACTCCATTGAGTAGATGATGAACTTGACGAAGCCGAGGTTCGGCGGAGGGTGGACTGCTGGGTTGATTCAGCTGGGAAGCCGCCGCCCGGGACCTGCGGGCCTGAAGAACGCCCTGGCAGATAGTGGTCAGGATTCCAACCGAGCCTGTTGGACTCTGCCCGAAGCCTGTGTTCTTTCCACTGTGCTTCATCGTCTGCCACAATAGGACCCAGCCCGAGTTCGGTAAGCAGGTTTCCAGGTTCCAAAAGGCGGACGAAGACCCAGATTGCGTGGACGGGTGCTCTGGCTTAGGGGTTACTGAACTGAAGTCGAGGACTGAAGAGAGAGCCCCGGGCTCCAAGGGGGGCCCCACCACCTCGGCGCCAAGGCCCCCTTGCTGAGCGTGGTCTTTCGTTCGCATTGCGGGGTGAGGGCCCTCGTCCGCTGTGAGAGTAGGTGTCAAGGCGTATACGGGAAAAGTCAGGGCGTGGGCTTCCGAGTCCGGCAGAAGCACCTCTCTGGGGCCAGGTGGCCTTTGGGCGGCGCCTTCCCCTCTCTGGGCCCCACTAGTGATCTCCGAAAAATGGACATGCCGGCGCGGAACCAAAAAGAGCTTTGGGGGAGACGAAGAGGAAGAGCGGCCGTGGAGTTGTTGGTGTATATAAAGCAACATGGAAATGTAAATTCTCTAAAAATAAATCTTCTATGTGAAATGCAGTGCCGGGTTGGGACTTGGGAGACCTCTTCGGTTCTCTCGGCATTTATTGGCGCCTACTGTGTGCCTGGTACTGTGCCAGGGCCTGGGCACAAAAGGATGCGTCAGACCTGGGTCCCGTGCCGGACTGGAGCTCCCTAGTCCACTGGGAGAAGGGAGGTGGGCAGGTACACTGCGGGGGGTGGGGTCCACCCCGTGGGACGGCGGGGTGGGGGGGAGACTTTACGTGGGATGCGGTAGCAGGAGACAGCCAGCCCCGGGCTGAAAACTTCCCCTCCTCCCTGCATGACCCTGAGCAGGTCAGGCTACCCCTCTGGCCCCCCACCCCCACCCCGGGCCTTCATCCCTAAAATGGGCCCACCCTCTCTGCCTCCGAGTTGCCAGGACACAGGGCACTGTAGGTTCCAGGGTGTGGGACCTTGGGGTGGCGTGGCCACTGGTTTCTACCAGAAGACAGAAACCGGCCCTGTACAGGTCCAGGTCTGGGCCTCAGGCCCGAGTGGTGACTTGCCTGTGGAGTGGCCTGGAAACAGGGGGGTGCCCCTCAAGGAACACTAAGGAGAGAAACCAAGTAATTCCTCACAACCTGTTAGGAGAGAGGGGCAGAGGTACCGGGGAATTGGCCCTGTGCCTTTATTTATGTTAGTGGTTTCATTAAGGGGGAGAGGGTCAGCTCTACCCCAAGGTCAGCCTTGCCCCGAGAGGAAGAGGATGGGGGCGACCTGGGTTTTCCGCAGCGAGAGCTTCTAGGTGCACCCATGAAGGCAGGGTGTCTGGGGGATGAATTTGTGGGTGTGTTGAGCGTGGCCTCGGGAGGCCACGGGCCAGTGTCGACGATTGGCCTGGGGCCTGGGGCCTGGGGCCGTCCCAGAGCAGCGGGGCTGCCAGAAGCAAGGCCGGCTAAACTTTGGGGAATTCAGGGTGAGGGGGAGAGGGAAGGAAGTTTGGGGGCCCCAAAGGGCGGCGGTTTGGGGTTCCCCAGGGGAACACTGTGCTCTTCTGGCGCCGGGCTCGCACCGGAGAAATCAGGCCAGTTGCGGGAGGGAGGGAAGGGCGCCTGCCCGGTACCGCCCGCGCCGGACTAGAATCGGGCGGGGCCGCCCGGGGAGGCAGGGACGCGCGTGGCCGGGCGGGGTCTGCACCCCGCTCCCCGCGAGACCGCCGGGTCCGGGCGGAGCGCGGCCTGCGAGGCTCCCGGCCAGGCCCGGCCAGAGGAACTCGGTCCCTGGGCCGGGCACCGCGCGCCTGCGGCTCCTGCCCTCTCCGCGGCTACGGGCGCGGCGGCCCCCGCGCCCCCAGGGGCCGGGCCGGGGCGGGGTCTGGGCCCCCGCGGGCGGGCGCGGGAGGGAGGGGGGGGACGGCGGCGAAGGCTGCGACGCTCTAACAGGTGGGATCCCGCGGCGTGGTGGAGGCGGGCGCGGGAGGAGGAGGAGGAGGAGGAGGAAGAGCAGCGGCAGCGGGAGCCCGAGCAGGAGCAGGATGAGCCGCGCGAGCTGACAGCCGCCGCCGCCGCCGCCGCCGCCGCCGCCGCCCGCGCCCAGGCTCGGTCTCGCTCCCCGCGCCCGGAGCCGCTCCCCGCCTCCCGCCTCCCCCGGCCGCCCGCGGGGCGGCCCGCCCCCTCTGCACCTCCGGGCCCGGAGCTGCCTCCATCGCTCCCGCATCCCGGCCGGGGGGGAGGAGGAGGCGGAGCAGGAGGCGAGCCGGAGCCGCCGCCGCCAACGCCGCCGCCGCCGCCGCCGCCGCCGCCTGAGCAGGACAGAGCGCGCCGCAGCCCCGCGCGTCCGGCCGCCGCCCGCGCCCGTCAAGCAGCCGCGCCGGAGCCACACCGCGGGACAGCCCGGGCCGCGGCGCGCCCCGGCCCGGCCCAGCCCAGCCCAGTCCCGGCACCGGGCGGCCCGGCGGCCGGCCCGCCCCCGAGGGCGCCGGGCGCGGCGGGAGGATGCCGAAGCCGACGCTGCTGCTGCGCGGGGGCTGGGAGCGCGAGCGCAGCCCCGGGGACTCGGAGCTGGGCCGCCAGTTCCGGGACTGGTGCCTGCGCACCTACGGCGACTCGGCCAAAACCAAGACGGTGACACGCAGCAAATACCAGCGGATCGCCGAGGTCCTGCAGGGCGGCGGCGGGACCGGCGCGGGCAGCGGCCCGGCGGCCGGCGAGAAAGGCAAGTTCCAGTTCTGGGTGCGCTCCAAGGGCTTCCGCCTGGGCAGCGGCCGGGAACCCAAGATGGGCCAAGTGGTGTATGTGCCGGTCAAGACGGGCTCGGTGAGTGCGCGCGCGGCGGCCGCGGGCCGGTCCCGCCGCGGGGCTCGGGGCGGGCGGGGGCGGGGTGTGGGGGTGTGGATGTGTGTCCGAACGTGTGTCCCTGAGGTTGTCCGTGGGTCTGGCCCGCCCGAGGCGCACGCGTCCCTGCTCACCCGCCCGCCCCGGCCCGCCCAGGCAGCGCTCCGGGTTCGGGGCGTCCCTGCCCCCCTCTGCGCCGCTGCCCGGGCCGTGGCCCTGCCGAGCGGGCTGTCCCGGGCTGCTCACCCCAGCGTGTTCCGTCCTCCCGTCCCCTCCCCCCGCCAGCAGGCGGCTGCTCCGAAGCCCGAGCCTCCCCCCTACCCCCCCTCCCGCCCCGGGGCTGCCTGTCCCGGGCGCCTCGCGCTCCCGCCCCCGGGCCGGCTGGGCGGTGTGTGTGTGTGTGTGTGTGTGTGTATGTGTGTGTGTGTGTGTGTGTGTGTGTGTGTGTGTGTGTGTGTGGAGGGTGGTGCCGCGGGAGGGGGGGCAGGGGCAGCCACGGGACGGGGAGTCCACTCGGCTCCCCAGCGCCAGGGTGGGGGGCCCCGCCAGGGCACTGTCTCCCAGACCCCACCCGGGGCTGGCCCGGGGAGGGGCGGCCCGAGCCGCAGCCTGGCGCAGGAGCAGCCTCGCGCGGGTGGGTGGGGCGCCCCCTCCGCCCCCCGGGCCCCTAGCTCCCCCCCTCCCTGGGACGGGGGCGGCCTGACCTATCCATCCCCTCCCCTCCCCCGTCCCCCGGGCCGGCCGGGTCCGGGCGGGGTGGCGTGGGGGAGGGGGCGGGGAACCGCAGCCGCCGGGAGGGAGGAGGCGGGCGGCCGGGCGGGGGCGTCCCCTCCGGCCCGGGGCGCCCTGGAGAGGGCGTGCGGCGCGGGCCCCGCGGCTCCCCCGCCGGGACCTCATTGTTCTGCAGCGGGTGGGGGCTGGGGGGGGCGGCTGCTCCCGGGGCGCTGCTGAGCTTTGAACTTTCCGTCGCGGAGACCCTCCATTAGTGCGTTCAGCCCCCGGCCCGGCCCGGCCGGGCCGGCCTCCCTCCCTGCCCCCCTCGCTCCCTCCCCGGCCTCGCCCGGCCCGAGCGAGCGAGCGGGGCCGCCCCGCGCCGGCCTCCCTCCCTCCCTCGCTCCCCCGCTCCCCCCTCTGTGCTCCTCCCCCGTCCGGCCCGCCCGCCCCGCGCTCAGCCCCGTCCCCGGCCGGAGCGGGCTCTTCACACACAATTGATTCGGTCGTTACGAAAAGTGCACTTGTCCCCTCCCCCTCCCCCTCCGGCGGCCGCCCGGGCCCGGCCCGCGGGGTGAGGGGGCCGCGAGGGAGGGGGGCGGGAGCCGGGGAGCGGATCCGGAGGCGCCTCCCCCCGCGCCCAGGGGACGGGGCTGCAGGCCGCGGGGAGTGGGGAGCCGTGAGCGCCGAGGGCGGGCGGCCCATCTGCGAGGAGCGCTGATAACCGCGCCGCTGCCGCTGCGGCCGCCAGCAGCCCATCTGCGCCGCTGCCGCCTCCGGCCGGACCCGAAGCCTGGGGCCGGGCCGAGGGGTGCGCCGGGGCCGGATTCCCGGAGGGGGAGGCTGGAGCAGTGTCCCACGCTGCGCGAGTCAGGGGACCCCCCCGCCCCGCAGCCCTAATCAGTGCTCTCCCCCAAACCCGGGGAGTCTGGGTCATTGTCCCCTCCCCTGATTGAGTCAGGGACCCCTCCCCCAGCCCGAATCAGTGCCCGCTTTCCCTTACGGGGAGTATGGGTCAGTGCCTCTCCCCAGCTTAGGTCGGTCTTCCCCACCCTGCCCGGTCCGCACCCCCTTGGGTCCTCCCCAGTCTTGGGCTAGTGTCCCCAATCTAAGTGTGGTTTTTCCAGGTCAGTGACCCACCAGGTGGTCGACTGGGTCTGTGCCCCCTACCCTGCGTCAGTGCCCTCAGCCATCCAGGCCAGTTAGCACCTCCTACCCAATCCTGGTTATCCCTCCCCAGGGAGCCGAGAGTCTTGGCTCAACCTTCTCAGCTGGCGGCAGGATCCCCCGCTCCACCCACTCCTGAAGTTGGGAGGCAGGTGACCCTCAGAGTTGGCAGCTGGCTCGCTGGTTCTCTGCGTGCGTCCACCTCTTCCCTAGGGAGTGGGCGTCCTGGGGCAGGCCCCCTACCCTCTTAGCGATACTGCTGTCCAGGCAGAGCAAGCGTGATTGGGAACCAACAGGCGCACACCACGCACGCACACACACACACACACACATGCAGGCCACATGCAGAAATTCGGTGCTAGGCCTGGGCTCCAGGTCCTCTTCAGACCCTTCACGAGGCCCGCGCTGACCTGCCTGGCCCCAGGGGCCTCCCAAGCCTCCACCCTGACTCCCAGACCAATAATGAGCCTCCCCCCCAGGGACCACCTGCCTGGGAGGCAGGGAAAGGGGACCCAGGTCTCTCCGCCCAGGCTGCCAGGGGGACGACAAACACAACAGAACAGACGTGCCCTCCTCTGGCAGCCTGTCCCTCCAGCTCCCCGCGCCTCGCTGCCTGGCCTGCTGGTCCCCAGAGAGCCTGTTAGTTAGTTATACCTGCCGCTCGCCCGGCCAACTGGAACCAGCCGCAGGAGATACCCCCGGTCCTGCCACCCCCGTCTCCAAGCACCTTCCCGGGACTCGGTTATTATTTTTATATTTCCATTTTTCTTTTCACTGATCTAAGAGGAACAAATCCTGCTGGGAATTCTGGGCCAGCCATGGCCTCTTCCTGGGAGAGGCCGAATGGGACCTTTATTGAAAGGTGGGAAGGACATCCCCTGCCTTCACTGGCCTACACACGCACACACGCACGCGCCCACATACGCGCGCACACACACACACACACACTCACACACACAAAGTTGCCTTTGCCTCTGGTGGCAGTTGGGGGACATCCTGAGTTTTGTCCTGGGTGGGTTTCTCTGAAGGTCATCGGGCCTTAAACCTTTGCCCGAGGCGTTTGTTCAGTGCCCGCAGGCCTCGTGTTGGGTATTGGGTATTGGGGCGGCTCAGGCCCGGCCTGCTCCTGGGCGCCCAGCGGGTGGGGGAGGTGGGCATCTCGAAGGACGTGATAAAGAGGCTTGCGCTCGGAGCCACCGAGGGAGGCCGGCAGGCAGACAGATTTCAGGCAAGGGGGTGGGGTGGGAGCTGGGTCATCCAGCCGCTGAACGAGGCACCCCCCCCCGCCCCCCGGCACAGCGTGCGGTCCCAAGGGTGGCCCTGGTGTGTCATCTCTCTTCCGTGCTGTTCTCCGGCTGCCCCCTCCCTGGGCCCCCTCTCCTCCTCCCACGGCCATATGCGGTGCTGTGGTCGGGCCCTTCCCTAGTCCCGGCCGGCCGCGGGTCGATGGTCTGACACCACTTGTCCCGTCCCATCTGGCCTGAGCTTTTCTGGGTGTGTGTGACAAAGGCTTAATCTGTCCGGACGGGCCCAGGGCGGAGAGGAGGGCGAGGGGAATTACTCTCTGCCGGGGCCTCCTGCAGCTGGGGCCCGGGCGGGGGCGGGGCGGGGCGGGGGTCGAGCCAGAGCCTGGGCGCGGGGGAGAGGCAAGTTGGTCTTCAGTTTGCAGGTTGTCACAGGAAATAGAAGTGGAGGCGGAGGGCTGAGGGCTGAGGGCTGAGGGCTGAGGGCTGAGGGGAGGAGGGCGGAGTCCTCCGCCAGCGGCACGGGGCGCTCACGGGGATAAGATCTTTTTATGACAAGAGCCAGCCGGGGCCTCCTGACCGGGCAAAGCCTGGTTGGGATTTAGTATTTCTTGCGTTCGGCCTGCTCCGGCCTCCGCGCCCTGTCAAGCAGGGGAAGCGAACCCCCTCGGACGGACGCGGGACCCTCTAAGTCCGTTCCGGCCTTGACCACAAAGCGAACCAGCCCCCTTCCTTTTCCTCTGGTCTCTTTGAGTGGGGCTGTCCCTGGGGCCTGCAAGGGCCACAGGTTATGGCTGGGGCAGGGCCCCGGGCCTCCTTGGAGATAGAGGTTCTCGGCTCGACTCTACCATCTTCCGGATGGGAAGACTGAGGCCCACTGCGCTCCGCGGTGGGCCTGTGGGTCCGCCACGGGCCATGATCCCCCATTAGAGCCCCGGTCCCCGAGGGGAAACGCCAGCTTGCCGAACCCTACCGTCAACAGTAGGCTTTTGCGAGCCGGACCCCAGGTGTTCCGCGGGCCAAATTGACTAATGGGGGTCTTTTCCCAGTTTGCAGACGACGTTTGTTTAGCTGAGAGCGTTTTCCCAGTCTTCGGTCCTTCTCCCCAGAGCTTTCATGTAACCCTTTGGCACCTGCGGCCGCTGGTCTGGGCGGGACATGGCCTCTGACTTAGCCCGGCGTGATATATGCTATGACCTTCGCTTGAATTCCTCAGCGTTTCCTGCCCTTCTCCCAGTCGTCGCCGCAGTGACCGTGTCTGAGTCACCTAGTGTGCGCCTGTCACTGTGCCGGGGCGCTGACACGCGCTGACTTGTCGGATTCTCAGGGGGGCCCCCAGAGGTCAATGCCATTATTTTCGCTCTCCTTCGGAGAAGTAAACTGAGGCTCGGCGAGGTTCGGAACGTCCCCGGCGCCACGCTGCTGACGGGGGCAGGCCCCGAGCTTGGGGACCGCTTGCATGCATCTCCATTCGTACCTCATCTGAGGGGTCTCGCGGCCTGATCTGTCGGAAAGCACAGGTCCCTTCGCGACCAGCTTTCAGTCCATCACACCTTAATCTGAATTAGTTCATGAGAAGCCCTCCGTTCGAGATGTCACAGGCTGGCGCTTGAGGCAGGACCGGTTTCCACGTGAGGTGTCAGGGGACTTTCCTGGGGCTCCTGGGGCTCAGTAGGACCGGGAAGGGCTGAGAAGAAGGGAGGGGGCCCAGGGCCTGGGGGACTTTGAAGGAGAAGGTTGACAGTAGCACCGGGAATGGGCCCCATTCAGATTCCTCCCGAGTGTCAGAAGTGAGCTATTTTGCCAATTAAGCCTCGGTGATTTGGACAAATGTGGTCTCGGGCGCTCTGGGGGCCGCAGTTTGGAGCCCCGGTGACGCTGGAGGACCAGGCCGTGCCTTCCTGGGGTCTCCCCTCCAGGTCCTGGGCCACTCCCTGTGGGCGTGAGGTCAGGGGTACCCCCTTCTTCTTTGGCTACAACCCGGCATGGCCCCAAAGACTTGCCTTCCTGTCCTGGGGCGTCCGAAAGTCAGGAGGCCCATCTGGGACCCTACGAATGCGCCTGGAAAGACCACGGGGTGGGCAGCCTGCGGCTGGGGCTGCCCAGGGACAGAGGTCGAGAGCCCGACCCAGCCCCGGGCCAACTCGGGCTTCTCCAAGCCAGCTCTTTCCCTTGGAGATTGTGGGATTGATTGAGCGCTGCGCCCAGGGGGCTGGTGTGCGCTTCTGGGGTAGGGCATGCGTGTGCACGAGGAGGCTCTGTGTGTGTGTGCGTGCGCACGCGCGCTCGTGTGTGGCAGTGTGACTGTGTGGGCGGGGGTGTGCATGTGCTTGTCCGTGTGCAGGCTGGGGATCGTGTGTGCCCGGGGCAGTGTGTGTGTGTGTGTGTGTGTGTGTGTGTGTGTGGACAGGTGGAGGGGAGACTGGGTGCTTGTGAGTGTGTGTGACCGTGGGCGTCTGTGTCGGCAGATGTGCAAGCACCTGGGGTGTGGGCATGGGCAGAGCACGAGCGTGAGTGTGTGCGTGCACACGTGTTCGAGAGCCCGTGGAAGAAACGCCATCGGTCTGGCAGCACGGCGCCGGCGGGGGTGTCCTTCACCGTAACAGAGCGGGCCCAAGCGGCCGTCCTGCCCCCTCCCCCCTGGAGTCTCAGCAGCTGCGGAAGGGAAGCGCGAGGGAGGCAGCGGACGAGAGAACTGGTGCCGTGTCCCCGTCCCCATGACAGTGGCCGAGGCACCTCCCTGGTTCCCAAGCACCGCGGAGGGCGGGGTACGCCCTTCTGGGAGAGAGGGTCCTGAACTGGAAGTGAGGGAGTCACGACCGATGGGTCCCAGCTCAAGCACTTCCTTGCCGTGTGACGTCAGGCAGGTGTCCCGCCGGACCTCTCTGGGTCTCAGTTTTCTCATCTGGAAAATGGGCATCAAAGCCCCACTTCTAGAGGGCTCGGCACACCAGAAGCGCTCCGCCCTCCTTGGAGGAGTCCCCTCTGCGAGCTTGTATCAAAGCCAGGCTTGGACCCCGGGGGGGTGGCCCCCAGCCGGGAGAGGGAGAAGCACACCGGGGGAGGGCCCCCCCGCCGTGAGCAGCTTGCTAGAACAGGACTCCTGAGTCCACTCTCTGCCCCTGACCCACCCTGCCATACCCGGGAGGGGACGGGCCTGGGGTTTCAAGCCCCAGACCCCCGGGGTTCAGACCCCAGCTCTGCCCTTGCACCAGCTCGACCTTCGTTTTCTCATCTGCAAAACGGAGCTGGCGATTCTGCCTCCCTCATAGCACCGCTGTGAAGAGTGACACGTTAGGCAGCGCAGAGCCTGAAGACCGTGCCTGGCTTAGAAAATGCTAGCCGCTCTGTGCTCATGAGCCTCGGCCTCCTCATCCAGAAAATGGGGCCGATGATGAAGGACGTCGTGGATATTAGATGGAACAGTGGAGACAAAGCAGCCAGCCAAGTCCCGGTCGCGTAGTTGGGGGGCAGTAACCGTCAGTTCCCTGGAGACCGTATCTGAGTCATTTCCCCGTCTCCAGCGCCGTTCGGGGCTGGTCAGGGTATGGAACTGCACAGGACGCCAGAAGAGTCTCGGCCAGGGGCACAGGTGCGGCACGAACCTCCAGGGCTGGGGACTTAAGAGCCCGGGGTCTCTCTGCCCTCGTTGGCCCCTGCCCTGCTCCGAGCCTCAGTTTCCCTGGTTATTACACACGGACTGCTCTTTTGGTCCCTGCTGCCTCTGAATCTCTTCCTGGTGCTGGGTGCCGGGTCCCGGAGGTGAAGGACGGGGGTGCTGGAGGGGTGAGGTGGGGACTCTACCAAGGCCCGTAGGCACCTACCAGCTAGAAAGGTAGTAGGATTAGGATGAGCGTCCTGGAGGCTTTGTCCTTTCCACCCCCGCCCCGACCCCCGCCCCTGCTCCGGACCCTGGTCAGGAACTCGAGTCCTCGGCTCCGGGATCTTAGAACACACTGAGGCTTCCCCGGGCGCATCTCCTGCGTTTTCTAGCCCCTGCCGTGTGCCAGACGCTTTATTTCCCTTCGTTGCCCCCTAGATCCTGCGGAGTGGATGAGAACTTGACATCAGGGAGGCGAGGGAAGGTTCCAAGTCCCACTGTGAGGAAGTGGCGGGGCTGGGGTTCCACGGCTAAGCTACAGGGCGTGGAGGGCGTGACCATCTAAGCTACAGGGCGTGGAGGCCGGGGTCGCAGGGGCCGGAGCTCTTCACCTGTCTGCGCCCCGGGCCCGCGGTGCCCCCTTGTCTGACGGCAAGCCACAAAAGCTTCTCAGAGCCCGAGGCCTCCCCCCCCACACCGACCTGCCCAGACCCAGCCTGGTGGGAGACAGATGGCACCCCTCCCCTCCCCGCTGGCTTCCCCACCCCCTCGCCTCAGCTGCAGCTCCAGACCCGACCCTTCTCCCCACGAGGTCATCCACCCCCCCGGCATCCGGTCCTCTCGCCAGCCCCGGAAGGGGGGGAAACTAAGGCCGAGAGTGGAGGGAACTGGATCAAGGTCCCCCAGCCTGGCCGGGCGGCCGGTGGCACATTGGTTCACTCACCCTCCATTTGCTCTCCCGCTGTCCCCGTCCTGCCCCGGCTCTGCCAGCCTGGGAGTCCTATGGACTCCTCTCTTCCTGCTCCTCCTTCCCAGCCCACTCATTTGCAAGTCCTGTCAGCTTGACCTTGAGAACCTTCTCACCACCTCTGCTCCCTCCAGCCCCCCTCCCTGCATCCACTCTGACCCCCCTGTGGCCCCTCTGGCTCGCACAGCCCGAGGAAACTTTGCAGAAAGCAAACCGGATTCTCACCTGCCTCTGCTCAGAACCCTCCAAGGCGACCGTCTTGCTCAGAGCAAGAGCCAAAGTCTCTCCCGAAGCCTCTGAGGCCCTGCGTGATCTGCCCCAGGGGCCTGCCGCCCTCACCTAGCCCCCCCCCTCCCCTTGCCCATTGGTTCTCAGCCACACGGACCTCTGCTGTTCTAAAAACTACCAAACACGATCCTGCCCCAGGGCCCTTGCACTGCCTGTTCCCCCAGCCTGGAATACTCTTCCCCTATATCTCTACATGGCTGGTTCCTCTCCCCTTGTGGGTCTCTGCTCAAACGCCACCTCCTCAGAGAGGCCCTCCCCAGTTACCTAGTCGGAGCCATTTTAGGTCCTGTGGACTCTTTTCTCACTCCTCTCTCTTTTTTTTTAAGTTTATATTTATTTATTTTGAGAGAGAGAGTGAATGTGGGGGAGGGGCAGAGAGAGGGAGAGAGAGAGAATCCCAAGCAGGCTCTGCACTGTCAGCGTAGAGCCCCATGGGGGGTTCGAACTCACAAACCCCTGTGATCATGACCTGAGTCAAAGTTGGACGCTACCCAGCCAAGCCACCCAGATGCCCCTCTCACTTCCCTGTTTAATTTTTTTCTATAGTTCCTATTCCTTCCCCCGCCACCGACATTCGCTGTGTTTTTCAGTTTGTAGGTTTAGTATCTGTGTCCCCATAAGGCTGCGAGCTCTGCCGGGGCCGACCGGCCCGTTTCGTTCACTGCCGTGTCCGCAGGACAAGGAATGGCCCCTGCCCAAGGGGACGCCTCCGAGCCGAGCGTGAGGCCGGCCCGTCCACGGCTGCCCTCGGAGGCCCTCGGGAGCCCTGAGGCCCAGGCTGTCCCTCCTACCCGAGAGGGCCCAGGGAGTCGTCGGCAAGACGACACTGGCGCTGGACCTTGAGGGCCCGAACACATCTTTCAGCCAGAGCGGAGCATGGAGGAGCTCATTCCAGGGGGCGGGAACTTCCGCGCGAGCCCGAGCGGGGAGGCGGGACGGGTTCTCGCAGGTTCTGCAGGCCGTGTGCCGAGGCTTTCCCGGGGCTGGACGCCCTGAGAACCTTTCGCGTGGGGTGGGGATGGGCGAGTGGTCAAATCAGCTCGAGCGCTGCTGCGGGGTCCCGAGGGGATGAGCTGGTGACCTCCGTTGGAGCCGGATGGGAGAGAAGGATCTGGAAGGCCCCTCGGAGGAGCTGGCGTGTCCTCATCTCCTTGTGTCATCACGAGGGAAAGCCGGGAGTCCGTGGGAAGGCTTTTAGTGGAGGCAGATAAGGTCAGAACGGGGTTCTAGAAGGAACCCCCGGAATGCTGGGCGGGAGGGAGGCGTGCTCCGTGTAGGAGAAGCAGATGAAGGAGTTGCGAGGTGCAGAGGGAGAAGGCCGGCCTGGGACGAAGGAGAGGGGTGGGCTCCCCCGTGGGCCAAGAGGTGGAGTGGCTGGGATGGGGGGACAGGGGAGGCGGGGGCAAGGGCTGTCTGAGGGTCAGGGTTGGCCCAGTTTTCTGGGGTGGAGCGGGGGTGGGACCCCAGGAGTGTGGAGAGACGTACAGATCCGGGGTGAAGGCGCAGGGGCGGGGGCCGGGGGCGGAGCCCGGGAGCTGGCCCGAAGGCCAGTGGCATGTGGCCGTGGGGGGGCTGCGGAGAGCTGGTGACTCAGGGCTCCAGGGGGGCCAGCTTGGGAGTCATCGGGTCCGTGGGGCCCCCTCCCCAGCTTGGAACGTCCCGCGCCCCGGGGCTGGGACCCGACTGCAGGCTCCTGGGAGGCCTACGCTGGCTCGGCTGGATGACTCATCGTTTTCTCGGCATCCCCGGGCCGAGAAAAAGCTCCAGGAGACACAGGGCCCTTCCTCTGGCAGGCCGGGCCCCCACTGGATGCTGGCGGGTGGAGGAAAGCGCCCCGGGGCCTCGTCTCCGAGTGTCCTGAGGGCGTGTCTCCAAGAGCCCCTGGCTCCCCCGGTCTCCCTGGGTCCGGGCCACGCTGGGAGGCTGTTACGACCCCATTCTACAGGTTAGCAGACCCAGGCAGAGCCTGTGGGGGCCACTCGCTAAGTGACCTCTCGCCCCTGCCGCTCTCCGTCTGAAAAACGGATCTGACGATTGTCCCTCCCCCCAACAGGTTGGTTGGGAAAACCCCGGGGGGGGGGGGGAGGAGAGGATCCTGCAAAATGGTTGCGTAGCAGGGTTGTCACTTTCCTAGGGGCGTGGAGGGGCGTCTTCCCCGGGCACTCGGGGCTCTCGACCGATAGAGCGAAACCGGGGAAGCCCAGAGAGTAACACGGCGGGCAGTACACCTGCCTTGGGGTCCCAGCGCTGCCACCGGCTTCCGGTCCGGGGCAAATGGCTGGCCTGCTCCCGTCTCTTGACCCTCTGTGTGTAACCCACACCCTGTGGCATCGCTGGGAAGGTGCCCCGAGGCCACGCCTGACAGGCAGGGCACAGAGCAGGGGCTGCCGGTCCAACTCGAGGTCCCTCGGCAGACCCCTCTTCCCAGCGCGGGGATCCCCAAACCAGACAGCACGGGTGGTTAAGAAGCCCTTTGTGGGGCAGCAGGAAAGCCCAGGCCAAGGGGAAGAGAGAGGGGAGGGTGCAGCTCAGAGAGTCCCTGCCGGGAAGGCCCTTGGGGGGCGGGGCCTGTCTGGGACTTCCGGGGCTGGGACAGGAGTGGGCGGGGCCAGAGGGTTTCCCCTTGAATGCAAGGCTCCCCGCCCCCCCCCCCCCCCCCCCCCGCAGGTCGGAGGAGGAGTGGGGCAGGGGGGGCAGGGGCTGGCGCCAAGTCCTGGCTCTGCCATTTACTGCCGTGCAGCCTTGGGCAAGTCACTCCCCCTGTCTGAGCCTAAGTTTCCTCATCCGCGAAACGGGGTGATGACGCTGTGGCTCTGCTCACATCTCTCTTCTAACCTATATCGTGTGGTACAGAAGCAACCGTCCCGGGGCGTGGACACAGCGGAGCCCTCGATGAAAGGGAGCTCTCGCTAGGGTTCTGGTTGCCATCGAGTCAATAACCCCAGAGCCCGCGTCGAGGCTCTGCGAAGCGGGGCCGCTGAGTGGGGCTTGGGAGCGAGGACAGGCCCCGGGTGTGAACTGAGCTCCGCGGCTCGCCGGCCGGATGACCTCGACACAAGTCCCCTTTCCCTCTGTGAGCCTTAATGTCCTCCTCTGTGAAATGGGCCCGGTGGTATGACTGCTCCCACGGGGTCGCCGTGGGGAGGTGGAGAGAGACTCCGAGTCAGGTGCTCAGCGCAGGACACGGGAGCTTTTGTCTCTTAGACCTGCAGCGCGGCTGGGGGGCAGTTAGACCCGGGCTACGGCGTCTGGGACAGGGGCGGGAGAAGCCAGAGCGGAGAGGCTGCCCCTTTTGGGGCTGAGAGTGGGCACGCTCCCTGGACCAGAGAACCCCGGGTTTAAATCCTGCCTTACCCACCAGCCGTGCAGCCTCAGACACACCTCACCCTCCTCCTGAGCCTCCGTTTCCACATCCGTAAAGTGGGGATACTAACACCGACCACCTTTCAGAGGCGTGGGGATAATTTGACGTTCATCAATGCCTGCTATTGAAGAAAACCGATGACGGTCCCGACACAGCTGGTGTTTGTGGCGTGCTTACAAAGGGCCGGGCACTCCGGTAAGCACTTTCTGCACACGCCGCCACCGTGTGACTGGCCCAGCGTGGGGAGGCTCAGAGAGGCTGAGTAACGTGCCTGAGGCCACACAGCTGGTAAGAGGCAGAGCGGGGTCTTGAGCCGGCGGAGAAGTGTTGCGTCCTCAGCTCCCTGGATCGCCCATCCTCTTGACAGCGAGTCTCGATCCTGGGGTCCCCTGTGCTGTTCCGCGGGCTTGCACAGTGCCTCTTCCTGGGACAGAGAAGCGAGCGGGGGTCTACCCGGCAGAGCGTGCCGACCCTGGGATGCGCTGCTTAGGTGCAAACAGGGTCTCCTGGTAGGGGTGACTCTCGGGGTCACCAAAGGATTATTCGGTTCAGGGAGAGCCAGGCCATAGCATGGGGCCTCACAGCAAGCCAGTCAGCTGTCAGGCTGCCCGTTAGCTGACGCAGGGGGAGCCTCACTCCCGGCAGCACGAGGCAAGGCATAGCTCACGCCCGCGTCACACCAGCTCCCAGCAGCCCCGGGGCGGGTGGACGGGTGGCCGGTGCCTAATGCAGGTGGCACCGAGAGGGGTCAAGGCAAGGAGAGGGTGCCATGGAGACTAGGGAGGAACTAGGGAAGGCTCTTACGAGGGGCTGAGTCGAGACATGGGAGATGTCGTCCCAGGACAGGCGACAGGGTGCTGTGGACAGAGGACTGCGAGAGAAGGACCTTCCCAAGGTAATGCCCGTGCGGGACCTAAAGCAACGACACCGAGCAGCAGCCACCAGGGGGGTACAAAGCACCCAGCCCACCCCACCCCGCTCCACCCAGCTCCCTGCCCAGAGGGATCCAGTCCCCCGCGTGCTCTCCCCGATATACTTGGCTCTGAGCTGGGCTGCCTGGGTTCGAATCCCAAATCCGCTATGCACTCGCTGTGCGACTTGGGCGACTTACTCGACCTCTCTGTGCCTGAGTTTCTACACCTAAAATGGCGGCCACATGAGGGCCTGCTTCTCCGGACCCTTGTGAGACTCAGGGCTCCTCAGGCCTGGCGGACGCGGGCCCGTGGCTGGGGGCTCCACGAGCCCTGACTGTCACCGCTGTCACCGCCGCCGTGGCTGGCGTTGCTGTGGCGTGTGCATGGCCGTGCACACCACGCGTGCGGTTTCAGCGCCCCTCTTCCCCTGCAGGTCCCGAAGCTCGGTTTTCATGGCTTCTGCCCTCTGAGGCGACAGGCCGGCCCAGTGGCCCCGGGTCTTCAGACAGGCCTGCGACGGGCGGGGTTTCTGACACTTGCCTGGGCCCTGGGAACTAGCCATTGCCTCGTCCAGGGCTGGGGGCCTGGGGACTCGATCCCCCGCTCTTGGGGACATAAAGTGGCGGTGGGGACGGGAGGGCTGAGGTTGGCCGTGGAGAGAGCGCTTGTCCAGCCTCGGAAGGTGCCGGCCCTGCCTCCCTCCTCCGCCACCCCTCGGCCCTACCGTTACTGAAAAAGCTCTCAGCTCCGAGCCTCGGTTTCCTTATCAGGTTGGTGGTTCGGCCTGTGGTAGGTTGGGGATCCAGGTCAACTGTCCGGATAGGACAGAGCCTTGTGGTTGCTCCCGGGGCCCCTGCCCTCAGGGGGCTTACAGTTGAGTGGATGGTGTCATTCGTAAGATCCCGGGGTAGGAGGTATTAAAGTGTAGCTGAGAATGACCGAGTCCTGGGTTCAAGTCCTAGCTGTGCTGCTTACTAGCTGAGTGCCCTCAGGGGAATTGATTAACCTCCCTGGACCTCAATTTCCTCCTCTGTAAAATGGGCGTAACCGTAGAACCCGCTGTGTCGGCTGCAGTGGAAGGGGCGCCTGGCTCTCAGTAAAGCTTCCAGATCAGCAGTGGTTGCAGTGATTTTAAGGAACTCAGACTTACGTGAGAAACCACCCGCAAGCGATACGGGGCCGCGGGCGGTCTATTCATCCACCGATTCGTTCGGCAAACTGATCGGCGCCCGCTACGCCCCAGGTTCCGTTCATTCACGCCGCAAAAATTTACTAAGCACCTACTATGTGCTAGGCGTGGGGAACGGGACAGACGTGCTCTTTGCCCTCCCAGAGCTGGGAGCCCCAGGCACGCACGCGGGCTGGTGGCCGGGGGCAGCCTGGCGCCCGCCGACGCGCCGTCTGGCTGGTTGGCTCAGGCAACCCCTGTCCCTGTTGTACCAGACTGGCTGAGCTTAAGGGGGCTGCTTCTGCCCGGCGGCCCCAAGCTAGCCCTGCCGCCCCCATGCCTGGCTCCTCCGGGTCCCCCTTCCCCAGGGAGGTAACCTCTGGGGGTTGTGGGGAGTGCTGGGCCATTCCTGCCCCCCACCCCGGCTCCTGTCACCTCGCCCCCAGCACTAGCTTATTGTCCTTCCTCCCACTTCCTCCCTCTTGCGCCAGAGCTAAATGGCGACGGTAAAAAGGCAAACCGGACCACGTTCCTTCTCTGCTCAAAACCTTCTCGTGGGTCCCCATCAGCCCCTGAGCAAAAGGCACCGGGACCCGCAAGGCCCAGCTCTGGCCCCCTCTCCTCTCTCCACCTGTGGGCTCCTGCTCACTACCTTCGGCCACCCTGTCCCCCAGCCCTCACTGGGTGCTACTGCGTCACCTCTGCAGTGAGGCCCTCCGTGACTGCCTTTTCAAAGTGCCTCGGGTCCCCATGTTCTCCGCCCCTTCCCCTGACTTTGGAGCCTGTGTGAACATCTGAGCAGCGCTGTCACCTCTGCAGTGAGGCCCTCCGTGACTGCCTTTTCAAAGTGCCTCGGGTCCCCATGTTCTCCGCCCCTTCCCCTGACTTTGGAGCCTGTGTGAACATCTGAGCAGCGCTGTGTCGGTGTGCGCGCTCCTCCTGGGCTCCGCGAGGGCCGGGCTGTTGGCTAGCTTGCTCGCCGCGGTGCTTTTAGCACCTGGTGCAAAGTCAGCACTCAGTAAATATTTGTTAAACAAATGTCTCAAACCTTTCGGTTCTCCATTTTGTGCCTCAGTTGCCTCCTCCACAGGGTGCAAAGGACCAGGGCTGGTGCGGGGTTGACCCAAGGGTCAGGGTCCCCGCCAGGGCCGTCCGACCCGCCTGACCAGCAGGCGCCTCCGGTCTCAGGGCCGAGAGAGCTGGAGGAGGCTGGCAGGTTCAGCAGGCGGTCACGGAGACATTTGGACTCGCTCCTGGCCGCGTTGAGAAGCCCAGGTGGGGCAGAGCCGCAGCTGGGGGAAGAGGGGAAGAGACGCCAGTCTGATGGGAGGGCAGGGGGGGATGTAGCTTGGCCCTCGGTCCCTGAATGGGGCCCCAGAAGGCCAGATCTCAGGCAGCGGGAACTACTGGACACCGCAGAGCAGGGGACCGCGAGGAGGGAGGCATTTAGGGAGCCGAGTCTGGTCTGGTGCGTGCAGAGCGGAGACTGAAGTCTCAGGCCCCAGGGTGGCCCTGGGTTCTAGGGTACAATGGCCTAAATCGGACTCGAGGGGGCAAGGGGGGTGGGCTGGAGAAGGGACCACAGGACTGGATCTGTCTCCTCCTCCTCCTATCAGCGGTCTTTGTCCTCCATAAAGGCCGATGTGTCATTCATTCATCCGTTTGCTCGTGAATTCACTCGACAGCTCGGAGGGAGCCTCCTGGGGTACAGCGGGGAGCCCCCCCGGATGTGTCTCCTGCCCCGGTAAAGGCAGGATGCGTCCCCGGGGACGGCGATAGTGATGATGGTGGTGATGGTGCTGGTGCCGACCGTGGTGGAGGCAGGAGGCGCGGCGGTGATGGCAGGGGCGGTGGTAATGAGGGCGGGACTGGACGGCGCGGCCCAGGGCGTGTCGGTGCGCGTTTACGGAGCGCCCACTAGGTGCCGGCCTGCTCTAAGGGCTTCCCGCGTGTTTGCACACCGGGCGCCCGAAACAGCCCCGCGAGGCCGCCGTCTTACGCAACCCGCCCGCCCGGGGCCCGCTGTGAGCACAGGGCGGCACCCGGATGTGAGCCCAGGCAGGCCGGCTGAGCGGCGGCTGCTCCGGCCGTGGCTACCTGCCACTTCCAGCGGGCGGCCCCCTCCCTTAGCCCCAGGCGGGTCCCTTCCTCGCCTCCCGGGCCTGGCACCCAGCAAGGGGGGAGGCATACAGGGGAAGGTGCGGGAGCCTGACTCGCCCGAACGGGGCTCGAGGTCTGGCTGTGCTCCAGCAAGCTTGAGCAAATGGTGCCCTCCCTCCTCTGCCCCGAGCTGTCTGTCCCCCAAGGAGGCCGCTGGAAAGGCCAGGAGCCACCACCCTCGCTGTAGCAGTCGATGTTTTCAAGCGAGGACCCCCCCCACCCCGTTCCCTAAATCTGGAGGCAAGAAGGAAGCGAAAGGTCTGTTGTGAGTCCCGCCTCTGGGAGCTGAGATGGGGAGGGGGCGGGCAGGGAGCCAGGGTCTCTTGGATGGAGGCGTCGTACATACCCCCCTTGCCGCTTCCCCTACACAGGCCCCTCGGGGCTCCCTGTGTGGCCTGGGGCCCAATGCTGGCCCTCTCTGAGCCTCAGTTTACTTCGGTTGTTCAAATATCTAGGCAGTGACTGATCCGCCAGGCGCTGCGTCGTGCTCTGGAGGTGCAAAGGTATCTCAGAGAGCTGGCATCCTAGCAGGGGCTGACACTACATAATAAGCAAGGAAAGCTCCCCAGCTTGTTAGGGGAAGACCGAGCGAGTTAGGAGAGTCAGAGGTGCTGGGGGAGGGAGGTATTCGAATTTTAATCCGGGTGTCAGAGAGAGCCTCATTGAGTAGGTGACATTTTGAGCGAAGCCCTGAAGGAGGTGTGGGAGCAAGTTATGCAGGTATCTGGGAGAAAAATCACTCCAGGGAGAGGGAACAGTGAGTGCAAAGGCCCTGAGGCAGGAGTATGTTGGGTGGGTTTGAGGAAAGGCCAGGAGGCCAGCGTCCCCAGCTGCCCCACTCCTTGTATTTGGGAGTCAAAAGACCACAGTTTACCCCCCAGGACCCTAGGGTCCTAGAACAGAATTATTTCTGAGTTCTCATAGCCTGTCCCAGTGAGAGCTAGCGATGCCGGCATGGGCCCCGATACCCATTTGTTGGACCCGTAGGGTGGATTTTAAGACCCATGGGTCCTTGGAACAAAGCATGCCATTGTCATAACTCCTCACCGCATGTGGCTGGCTCTCAGATGGGCCTGGGCTCAAGCCACCTTCTGGCCGTGTGACCCTAGGGAAGCCCTCTTCTGAGTCGCCGTGTCCTCGGCTACAGAATGGGGACGTGACGCTTGTATAGCAGGGCCGACGGGACGGGACACGGGAACCATGCCGGGAAGCACGGGCGTCCGTGCCCAGCTGTGGGCCCGCCTGCAGGAGGAGCTCGGGAAATGTTTAAGACCAGAACTCAACACTCGTATGACTTTGAACTCTTTTCACAGCTGCTGGGATCTGTCACGTCGCTTGAGTCTTCTAAGAACTCCATGAGGAAGAGGGGGCAGACATAACAGTCCCAACTTATAGAGGGGTAAACTGAGGCCTAGAGGGGGCAATCCCAGAGCCACAGTGAGGCAGGGCCGATAGAAGGCCAAAAGGTGGGTCTCCCGGCTCACAGGGGACCCTGGGGACCCAGGGGAGTGGAAATTGCTCAGAGCCTGTCCCCGACCCCACCCCCGTGAGCGTGCGTACATATCGCTGGCACCACGAAATAATAGCGACTTTCAGATTTGCGGTCCCCGAGCAGGTTTTGTAAGGCACGGCTTGGTGGGTCAGGAGGTCTGTTGTAAGGGGTGTCGAAAGGCCCGGAGCGTGGGGAAGCTCAGGCCGCAGGCAGGCGGAGTCTGGGGTCCCCGAGAAGAGGAAGAGGTCTGAGCTCATGTGATTGTCCATTCGGCCCGTTTGTCCATCCGGTGTCTGGCCCTGCTGGGCAGGGAGGGCCGGGTCCCCAGGCTGGTCTCCCTCCCAGCAGCCTGGCCGGTGCCTTATCGTCCGATCAGCCCGCCCGAGCCTCAGGACTCAGGACTCGGGACGGCTCTGGGGGATGGGGGGTGGGGGGTGGAGCGTGGTGAATGAGGAAGCTGAGCCTGCCGGGCTGGCATGGGGGAGCCCGGGGTGGGGACTGGCTCCTGACCCAGCCCCAGGCCCAGGCCGGTCCTCCGGGGAGCTTGTCATGACTCAGCCAGGCCCCGGGCAGGCGGGGCTCTGTGCAGGGGGCCCACCTTCCTGGCCACAAGGGAGCCGCCGAGCCCTCGACGGGAGACTCTGCCCACCAGTCTCTGCTCCAACGTTACTGCCCCTCCCCCCAGCCCTCATCTCATGAGCTCTGGGGTACAGCTCCACCCTGCGCCAGCCCACCGTGGGCGCTAGACGGAGGGGTCAGGGAGCCCATCTGTGCTCAGCGCCTCGAAGGCCCCGGCGCCTTTCCTCAGCGTCCACACAACTCAGGGGATTTCTGGGTCCATTTTCTAGACAAAGAGACTGAGGCACGATGAGGCAGGGTGAAGTCCCGAAGCACACAGGCCGTGCGAGCGGAGCTAGGACGCCAGAGCCTATACTTTTTCTGGAATGTAGCCTCCAGCCCTCTGCTGAAGAGCTGGGAACTGGGCGGTCCCCACTGAGGGCACGGTGGAGGGGGCGCCTCCTGCCTCTCCCCGCCTCTTAGCGGGGTGGCCCGGGGCAGTCGCCGCCGCTCCCCGGGCATCAGTTTCCAGCCTGGAAACCCCCAGGCTGTTGTGAGGCTCTGTGCGGAGCAGTCCGGAGTGCCCAGGAAATGGAAGGACCCTCGCAGGGGTCATGCGTTTTGAAATTGCTGAGCTCCCTGTCTGCCCCTTCCCTGCAGCGCTGGATGGGAGGCCAGGGGCCGTGCCACGTCTCTTCGGCCCTTGCTGGGGGGTGGTCCGGCGACCCAGACCGGCCAGGGCCGGTGCGGATGTGTCCTGCGGACAGACATGTCCCGGGAGCCCATCATGGCGGGTGGGGGGTGAGGTCGAGGACGTGGGGCCCTCTCGGGCAGCACCGGGCAGCCAAGGGCGCCTTTGTCCCCTTTGTCTCCTCTCGTGCAAATTGGCAATTACCTTTCCTGCTCCTGCAAGCTCGGCCTTCCCTGGGAGAATTATCCAGAGCGGCCACCGAGCAAAGCAGAAGCCGCCTGGCTAATTAGCAGGTGGCCTCTGGGGACAGGCTCAGGGCCTGGTGGCCAGAATTGGGGCCACAGCCGCCTGCAGCTGGGGCCGGCTCAGCCGGGAGACCCAGCGAGGTCCCGGGCTCTGGGACGTCATGGCCTTTCGGTCACGAGGTTCGGATCCTGGCCCTGTGACTTTTTTAGCTGTGCGACCTGGGGTAAGTTGCTTTGCCTCTCTGGGCGACAGTTTCCTCGTCTTTAACTTCAGGATTGGGTGGGTTTGGAGCCCGGCGCCTGAATGGTGTTCATTATCAGTGGGCAGTGTTACTACGGCTGTTCCTGTCACCACTGCCACGGCCTTGGGCCCGTGCTGGCTCCGAGCCCAGCGGCAGCCCCCGGGGGCCCTGCAGGGCCAGCTTAGTTTCGCAGGCAGCAGGAGAAGCCCAGCTAGGCCTCGGGCCCTTAGGGCGTCGAGAGGCTTAATCTCCCTGAGCCTGAACTTCGTTGTGCTTCTCTAAGTGACGCCTTGAAATAATTGAGATACCGTGTGGTCAGGTGCCTGGTACAGGGTCTGTAGATGCTAATAAACTTGGGACTTCTTCCCCTCCTCTTCCTCCCTCCCCTGCCTCCTGCCCCTCCCTTCCTCATGCCTCAGGAGCACACAGAAGGGAGGCGGGAAAAGCACTCGGAAGGGGCCGCGTGTGGCTTGGGGCGGTCAGGAAAAGGCTCCAGAGGCGGGAGGGTCTGAAGCGGACTCGGTGCGACAGGGGACCGCTGAGCCTCACGGGGAGGGCAGCGTGGCGGGGTCTGTATGTCTGCGGTGGGGCACGCGTGAGCGCAAGGGCACAGCACAAATGAGCGGTCTGCTCGGGGGCCGAGACTCTGAGGCACGTGGCCCAGGACCGAGGCCGCCACCAGGTAGCTGTGGACGGTTGCGGGGGGGGGGGGGGTGGGGGCGGAGATTCGGGAGGTGACACCTGCCTGCCAGGCCTCGGAAGGCAGGCCAGGTGCGTCCTGCCCCCTGGCCTGGGGCCCCAGAGAGGAGATCTTTCAGGACGGTGGGGCGGAGGTTCACGGAGTGGCTCCGAGCACAGAACAAGGGGCCCCTGGCTTGGGCTGGAGAATGCCGGGCCGGGAAGGCTTTCTGGAAGAGCGAAAATCTTGGAGCCAAGACTCAGCTCATCTGGGAGCTAGGCAGAGGGTGGGCGGCCCGGGCAGAGGAGACAGCCCGGCAGAGGCACGAAGCACGGCTCACAGCTGCAGTGGACGGGGCCTCGAATGCCCAGCAGATCAGCCTGGATTCCAGCCGGGCCGTGGAGAGTCAGGGAGGGTCTGGGACAGGCGGCCGGAGGTCTGATTTGCAAAGTCTAGCTGCAGCCCCGTTCGTCGGGGAGGTTAAGATGGTGGTTCTGCCACCTACAGACCTGACGGGGTCAGCCTGGCGCCTCTCCCTCCCGGGCGTCCGAGCCAGAGACCCCCCACCGCTCCTGGAGTTTGGGCACCCTCGTGTGTCCAGTGAGTGGGCTGTAGGCTTGTCTCCGGAGTGCTTGTGGGGAGACGGAGATGGTCCCTGTGACATGCCTGGGCCCCCTCCGGTGCCTCAGCAGAAGGGCACCCGTGGTCTCCCATGGAGCCCTCGGTCTAGGCTGGGGGCTTTATAAGGAACGTATCCTTTCTTTCTCATGACGGCCCTTCTAGGCAGGTCCTCCCCATTCGCTTAGGGGGAAACCGAGGCACAGAGCAATGACTCATCTAAGGGACAGAGCTGGGACCTGAGCCCAGACTGGTCTGCCCCGCCCCCGCCCCTCCAGTGCTTGCTCTTAGCCCTTCCACACCCTGTCCCCAGAGAGGGGGGCTAGGCTGGGTGTGGCTCGGTCCCCCAGCCAGTTCCCCTGGGCCCCGCTAATCCCCTCTCTGGCCCACCGGCACAAGGGCCAATTAGCACCTGCTCTGTGGGGGGCACCGCACCTGTCCCCTGGCCCTGCCCCCCCCCCCAGAGGCTCGGCTCTGCCCAGATCTCTGCGGGCACCACCCTCGGTTCCAGAAGCTAATGTTTCCAGTATTGGGCCATAAGAAAAAGGACTGAGGCTCATTTCTTGTCAGAGAAACTGGGAGAAATAAAGCCAGTGAGAGAATCATCCCAGCATCAGGATTTTCCCGAGCCGGGGCTGGGCCGCCCTCGGAGCACCGTCTCCCCCGCCTCGGCCTCCGGCCTCCCCTGTCTCTCCTGCACGGGCCTCCCTCTCCCCCACCTGGGGCCCCGGGCCCCTCGTGGGCCCCCTGTGCCCAGGGGCTGCGGGTGGCGGTGGCTGCAGCCTCTCACCTGTGCGTCGGGTCTGGCTCGGGCGAGAAAGGAGGAGGAATAAAAGGTCCTTGAGATGGTGACAAAGGTCTGAGTGTGGGCCGCCAGAGCAGCCGGTTTCCAGGCAACTGCTCTACCCTGGGCTCCCCGCGGCGGCGGGCGCATCCGTCATGCCGCAGCTCGGCTCGGCGAGGGAGCTCGGGCCGCCCCGGCAGCCCGGGCGCGGGGCCCATGGCCCCCAAGCTCCAGTTCTGCTGGGGCCGCGAGGCCCCCTGCTACGGGGGCTGCGGGAGAAAGCACGGCGTTGTCATGGCAACTGCCAGCCAAGGACCTACTGGGTGTCCAGCTGCAGGCCTGGTGCACACAGAGCAGAGCTCCTGTCCGGTAGCCACTGCATCCGTCCGTCCATCCATCCATCCAACCATCCAACCATCCATCCATCCGGAATGGAACCGCGTTTAGTGGGCATGCAGGCTCCGGGTGGCTGGTGGAAAGCCACTCCACGACATCCCGGCTGTTCGATTCGGGTCACGTTACTTGACCTGGCCGGGCCTCGTTTTCTTCCTCTGTCAAATGGGCATGGTCGCAGCTCTCACCTCATAGAGTTGTTATGAGGATTGAATGACTCCATGAAGATGCCCTAGCCGCAGTGCCTGGCACATATTAAATGCTCGATGAATAGTAATCATTGTTTCTATTTTTATTAGTTTTTTAAAAAATTTTTTAATGTTTATTTTTGAGAGAGAGAGGCAGAACGTGAGCAGGGGAGGGGCAGAGAGAGAGGGAGACCTCTGTCAGCACAGAGCCCGACGCGGGGCTCGAACTCACGAATCGTGAGATCATGATCTGAGCCCAAGTGGGACACGTAACCGACGGAGCCCCCCAGGCGCCCCCTGTCTTTATTATTATTTGTAAAGAGACAACGAGGGCCGTGGGGAGCGTTTGGTCCGTTGCCGTCACGTAGACCCGGGTGGGGTTCGTGTTTGCCCCGCTTACGACTGCGTGGCCTCGGGCAAGCTGCTTTGCCTCTCTGGACCTTGGTTTCCTGCTTGCTACACTGGGGAGAGAATTCATAGTTCGATACCCGTTCTCTTCTACCCGTGCCCAGAGTGGTCATTATTCAGCAAACCTCGGTTGGCGCCTGCTGGGTGCCAGCCCCCCCCCCCCGCCTGATTTCTGGGTGGCTCAGCCCTGCGGGACAGCCCTGGTACCCGCCCATCGTCCTAACTGCCCCAGCCTCTGCCCTTAGGGCTGCCCAGTCCAGTCCCTCATCCTTCCTTCCACCTCCTTTTTGAAAACAACTTCTGCTGGGCCCTGGAGAGAGAGAGAGAGAGAGAGAGAGAGAGAGAAGGAGGAGGAGGAGGAGGAGGAGGAGGCAGACCGAGTGCCAGGGGATTGGGCACGCTGCCGGCCTTTGTCTGGGCTGCCCTGCGGCCCAGGCTCAGTCCCCCGGGGCAGGCCACGTTGCCGGGCTGCTGGCGGCTCAGGGAAGGCCGCGTGGGCGGCGGGGCCTGGACAGGCCTGGGCTGGCAGCAGCCCCCAGGGACGGCCCGGCCCACTCGGGCGGGAGGGAGACACAAGCCTAGGAGGGTGGGATCAGGCAGCTCTCTATAGCAGCTGGTTTGGGGATGACCGTGTCCTTCTGAGGGCCGCTCCAGACCTGGCTCGGCGCCTCGTATGTGCCAGGAATGGCACAGGGCCGGGGCTGTGGAGTCAGACCACACCGTGCGGTCCTGGAGCCCCACGGCCTGGGTTCAAATCCCTGCTCTGCCGTTGGACGGCTGCGTTAACCCAGCAAATCCCACACCTTTCTAGGCTTCCTTTAGCTTGTCTGCAAAATAAACCTGACGTCCTACCTCAAGTCCCCGGAGCGGTGCAGTGCCGGACAGAGAAGGCCCTCGGTGTTCCTACTCTTGTTGACTCCGCCCTTGAGAGGAAGGGGCCCAGCTTTTAACTCCTACTGGGGAGATGCTCCATTTCAAGAAATGTTTACCGAGGGCGTGCCCGGCTGTCTCCGTCGGTAAAGCGTGCGACTCCTGCTCTTGGGGCTGTAAGTTCGAGCCCCGGGTCGAGTGTGGAGATCACTTAAAAAAAAAAAATCTTAAAAGGAATAGAAAAGAAAAAACATTTACCGAGCACCTACTGCGTGCCGGCATCTGGGCTGGACATTGGGGATACCCAGATGAAAGACGTGAGAGAAGGGGTGTTGGGGAGACCAGGAAAAGGAAGGGAGGGGAAGTGATATTTGTGTGCCGGGCTCTCTGCCGAGGACTGGGAATCCGGAGAGAAGCAAAGTAGCCCCTGCCCTCTCACTGGGAAAGGGCACGGAGATCTGGAAACCAGTGATTGTGACCCAGGCTCGTTAGTGCTGTGATATGGGATGCTTTGGGGCTCCCGAGCCAGCCTTGGAAGTCAGGGATGGCTTCCTGGAGGAGGTGACCGGGAATCTTGGCATTGTGGTCCAACTTATCAAGTCCCTACTATCAGAGCTCCGTCACGCCGTGGCCCTGGGCTCGGTTAAACACACCCGGGACGGGAGACTTCCCACCCGAGGAGAAATTTCCTTTTGCCATTTGCGATCAGCTCACCTTCCTCGGACCCGTTCGCGGCTCTCCCGCTGCCCCGCGTCCGGCCCAGGGCCGCCTCGGCTCGTGCGTCAGTCTCCCGCTCCCTCTCCCGGCCCTCCAGGCCGCTCTCCACCCAGCAGCCAGAGCCATCTTCTGAAACATAAATCAGACAACATCAGCTCCTCGCCTGAAACCTTTCAGTGGTTCCCCGGGGGCTCTTCGGACAAAGACCAGACTCCATCCCGCAGCTGCAAGGCCCAGCCAGGCCTGGTGCAGCCGACCCTCCAGCCTCCCTGGGCTGCGCAAGGGGCCGCATCCGGGCCAGATTCTCCACCTGCCCATGCTGCCCACCGCCCCCACCCCCGCCTCCCGCAAATGCCCCCATCAGGAGAGAAGCGGTGCCAGGTTATGGGGTGGTGCCATGCCCAGTTTGGTGGTGTCATCCAGGCCCGCAGCCCCTTTCCAGCTCCGTGACTCAGTTTCCCTATCAGTAAAGCAAGGGAGCTGCCCTGGGATGTCCTCCATAAGTCTCGTTCACAGCGCTGGGCCACTCGGGCTCTCACAAGCTCACCCCCCAGCCCGTGGCTCCCACGACAGAGGGTTTCGCGCCCCCCACCCCCAGAGCTGATCTCGAGAGACGAGTGAACTGGGATCAGGTTATAGCCTCGACAGTTCTCTCGATCCCGAGGAGACACGGAGGCGCAGAAGGCGAAACGACCCCCTCTCAGCTCGCCGCGCACCAGCCACGCCTCTCTGGCCGGTTGTCAGTTACCTGCGGTCATGGCAGAGGGGCTCGTGCAAACTTGGGATGTTAACCCCCGACCCAGAATCCTAGGTGCTGTTATAGGTGTGGTTTCATTGAAAGACACAGCACCTTCCCGCGATTTGAAATTTGACGGGTGTCAAAGTTACGGTAAAAATTCCCGCCCTGCCCCTTTTCTTTCCCCAGCTGCCCGGTTCCCCTCTCCGCAGGCATGGCGGTGACCGACCTGTCTGTCTTTCCAGAGCTAGCTGATGGCCTACAGAGGCAAGCGCTAATGTACAGAACCTGTCTCTAGAGCTGGAGGGAACTGGTCCGAGTCAAGAGTTTGCTCCCTGACCGTCGTTCAGGGCTCACCGGGGGTCACAGAGCTCAGTAGGGGGCAGAGCCTCCCCCCACCCCCCGCCGCTCCCCGAGCACGGGGCATGCCCAAATGGGAAGATTTGGGAAGCTGGCTGGGTGGCTCCGAATTCCCTGCAGAGGAGGCCCGGGATCCTGCTTCCGGAGGGCGTCTGTGTAAGAAGCAGTAAGTAGACACCAAGGAGAGGTCGAGAATGTTCTAACCGGCCACGCTGAATGCCCTCAGCACCGTCCACAAACCGAGGCACGAAGGGAGTTGGTGCCGCGACCTTGCAGATGAGACCACGGGGCGGCTCGGCAGCCAGGGGGCCCATCCATGGGGGCGGGGGTGGGGGGGCGGGTGGACCCCACTTTAGGCGGTAGACAGGCTCTGTGCTAACAGCCTCGGCCTTAAAGCTGACATGCGTGAATGAGTGTTAACCTTAACATCGCTTCCTTAAGGGCCCTCATGTCCCCACCAGGTGGGTGCCGTGAACCCCACGTTACAGTTGAGGACCAACATCCCAGAGCCATGGAGTCCCTTGCCTAAGACCACATGGCTAGATTTGAACTCAGGTCTGCCCAAGATTCCCTGCCCCGTCCTCAGCAGGCGCTGGGTCAATAGTACATAACCAGCTCTGGGTCCGCCCTTGCCTGACCGTGTGGGCTCTGGCGGGCTGCGTTCGCTCTGGGCCCCGGGACACCTGCCATGCCTGAGGCTGGCTCCTGTGTCTGGCCCAGCCCAGAGCAGACCTGCCAGCTGGGGCGAAAGGAGGGGGCGGTCTCCCCAGGGCTGAGGACACTTTCGTGGCCAGATACCACCGCGGACGCCCTGTGAGTTGGGCTGGGCCCCGAGCAGAGATTCACAGGCGTACCAGTCCCTGCTTGGCTGGGTGACTTCGGGCCACTGTCTTTCCCTTTCTGGGCCTCTGGTTCACGTCTCCAGATTCTCCACGGGTGAGGTTTTGGGGGAGTGAAGTTTTTGGATGTACCCCCCGGGGAGGTGGCCAGATTTAGGCAGGACCGAACTGAAGAGCGAGGAAGAATAGGGAGAGAGAGGCACCGACTAAATAAACAGCGTGGCCATGTGAGAGGTGCTGAGAAGGCAGTGGTGCTCACAGGGGCCCCCGTAGGCGTAGGGGGTCAGGGAGGGCTTTCTGGGGCCATCCCGTCATTTGCTAGGGTTTCCATGGTGACATACCGCAGACTGGGGGCTCAAACAACAGAGATTTCTTTTCTCGCCGTTCTGGACGCTATGAGTCAAAGATCACGTCGTTGGAGGTTGGCTGCTTCTGAGGTTTCCCTCCTCGGCTTGCAGGTGGCTGTGTTCTCTCTGCGTCTTCACCGGGGCCTCCCTCCACGTGTCTCTGTGTCCAAACCTCCTCTTCTTAAAAGGACACCAGTCTGTGGGACGAGGGCCCACCCGAATAACCTCATTCAACTTTAAGTACTTCTTTAAAGACCCTGTCTCCAGACAGTCACATGCTGAGGTACAGGGTCGGGACTTCAACCTACGAATTTGCAGTGGGGAGGAGCAGAGGGACCCAATTCAGCACGTGAGCTGAAGCCTCAAAGTCAAAAAGAAGTTAGCTTAGGGCCGCCCGGGTGAGCGTCGGACTCTTGATTTCGGCTCAGGTCACGATCCCAGCACTGTGGGATCAAGCCCCATGTCGGGCTCTGTGCTGAGTGTGGAGCCTGCCTAAGATCCTCTCTCTCGGGGCGCCACCCAGCTGGACTTCGCCTCAGGTCGTGATCTCACGGTTCATGAGTTCGAGCCCCACGTCTGACAGCTCAGAGCCTGGAGCCTGCGTTGGATTCTGTGTCTCCCTCTCTTTCTGCCCCTCTCTCAAAAATAAATACACATGAAGAAAATTAAAAAAAAAAAAAAAGGATTCTCTCTCTCCCTCTGCCCCTGCCCCCTCACTTACTCTCTCTCTTTCTCAAACGAAAACGAAAGAAGTTAGCTTAGTAATAGGGAAAAGGGTGCTTCAGGCAGCGGGTACAGCATGGGCAAAGGGCAGGTGGCAGGAGGGAGCGTTTGGCCTAGAAGTGGTTCGGAGAGGAGCCGGCGTGGCTAGAGGGCAGGGAGGGTGTGGGGGGATGGAGTCCTGCCGCGGCTGCTTCTGCACCGCTGACTGCAGCCTTTTCCAATCACGGGGCTCCTCGCTGGTGAGACGGGAGTAACCAGATCAGCCTGGCAGGCCGGGGGGCCGGGAATGAGGTCACGTAAGTCTAAGATGCCTTGTCTGATGGCAGCCCCTCGTAGGTGCTCAAAATGAGCTGTTCCTGGGGCACCCGGGTGGGCTCAGTCGGTTAAGCCTCCAGCTCTTGGTTTTGGCTCAGGTCATGATCTCAAGGTTTGTGGGTTCGAGCCCCACATCAGGCTCTGTGCTGATGGCTCAGAGCCTGCTTGGGAGTCTCTGTCTCCCTCTCTCTCTGCCTCTTGCCCTCTCTCTCACACACACACACAAATAAATAAACATATTTTATTTTTAATTATGTTTTATTTTGAGAGAGAGAGAGACAGAATGTGAGTGGGGGAGGGGCAGAAAGAGAGGGAGACACAGAATCCAAAGCAGGCTCCAGGCTCTGGGCTGTCAGCACAGAGCCCTACACAGGGCTCGAACCCACGAACTGAGAGATCATGACCTGAGCCGAAGTCGAACGCTTAACCGACTGAGCTGCCCACGCACCCCAATGAAGATATTTTAAAAATGAGTTGTTCCTTTTCTCTTCCCTGCCTAGACCACTCTTCTTCTTTCTTAGCCCCTCCTCACCTGCTACCCTGATTTGTATGACCCAGCTTGAGATCCTGAGCAACAGACCCAAGAGACGCCTTGGCCGTCTCCGATTCGGAGAGGCCGTCGGGGCCTCCTGGGGACCAAGGAGAAAAGGACAATTTTCTGGGGAGGTGCCTGCTTGAGTGTGGCTCAGTTGCGAGCTCTGTAAGGCCAGGCGTGGATTCTCAGCAGAATGTCTGAGCCCCCGTGATACGTGGAAAGAACTCCACCCTCCCCCAGCACAACGTTGCACTTCATTGCCAAATAAATAGATCTTCCGCGATAGTAGCCTCCTTCCGTCGGGGGCCGTTCGCTGGGTCTCTCTGCCCACGGGCCCCCGGTTTTCATTGGCTAAGTAGCTGTGGCAAGTGCCCACACGTTTGAGCCTCGGTTTGTATATTCGTGCTTGTATTCAACACCTTTAAAAAATTTATATAAACAGTCTAATTTAGAAGAATTTTAGATTTCTAGAAAAGGCACAGCAGCACCTGGGCGGCCCAGTCGTTAAGCATCTGACTCTTGGTTTCGGCTCAGGTCGTGATCTCTTGGCCTTGTGGGTTCGACATTAGAGCAGAGAAATGTTGGAGGTTGAGGGAGCCTCCGTGTGGGCATCTAGGCAGACGGCAGAGCAGGTGCAAAGGCCCTGAGGCAGGAAGTGCCTGGGGAGTCAGAGAAACAGTCAGCGGGCTGGTGCCCAGGGTGCGGGGGCGAGTGGCGAGGGCAGATCTGTGTGGAGCACAGGCGTGGGGTGGTGCCGTGATCCAAGTGAGCCAGGTGGCAGGGGATGGCAGCCTGGCCCTGAGTGGTGAGAAGTGGGCAGATTCTAGGCTTGGTGGAGGGAGGAGCCCCAGGATTTGCTGCTGGAAGTAGGGCTGGTGCCGAAACCTTTTCATTTTCCAAAGGTAATAGAATCTCATTTCTTAAAAAAAGAAAAACAATTCATCGGGTACTCGTGTATAGTGAAAAAAAAGCCTCCTTCCTTGTCCTGCCTGCCAGCCACCGAGAGCTCCCCTCCCCAGGGGCAACCATTAGTATTTCTTGAGTATCCTTCCAGAGATGTGTGTGTGTGTGTGTGTGTGTGTGTGTATACACACACACACATGTATTTGTGGGGTTTCTTTCTATTTTTACACAAAATATGTTGTACAAATATTCTGCAGGTTGCTTTTTTTCTCTTATAATGGCTTTATTGAGATATAGTTTACACGCTACACAGCTCAGGGGCACCCGGCTGGCTCCGTCAGTTGGGCGGCCAACTCTCGATTTCAGCTCAGGTCACGATCTCACGGTTGGTGGGATCGAGCCCCGTGTCGGGCTCGGTGCCGAGGGCGTGGAGCCCGCCTGGGATTCTCTCTCTCCTTCCTCTCTGCCCGCCCCACCCTCATGCGCATGTGCTCTCTCTCTCTCTCAAAAGAAATAAAAACCATTAAAAAATAAAATACATGGACTTTGGTCTATTCAGAGCCGTGCCGCCGTCACCCCGATCCGTTTTAGAACCTTCTCGTCATCCCGGAAGGGAACTCCATACCCACGAGCAGTCGGTCTTCGCTCCCCGCCTCCCCCCGGTCCCCGGCGACCCCTCCTCTGCTTCGTTCTCTGTAGGTGTCCCTTACCTGAATGTCCTGTCCATGGAAGCAGAGGAGGCATGGTCTTTCGGGTCTGATTTCTTTCACTTAGTATAGTTTCTCCAAGGTTCGTCCGTGTTGCGGCCTGTATTTCATTCCTTTATCACCAAATCGTATGCGATGTTACGGATCCGGCACATTTTACGGGTCCGCTCCACAGCCGATCGACGCGTGGGCTGTCTCCGCGTGGGGGCTATGGCGAATGACGCTGCCACGAAGAGTCGTGTCCAAGTTTGGGGGTGTACGTTTTCGGTTACCTTCCGCCTGGGAGCGGAACGCCCAGGTCACGCGGGAACTGTCTGTTTCACCTTTGGAGCCGCTGCCACACCGCACCATTGGAGGGTCCTACCAGCGGCGTGGGTGAGGCTTCCGATTTCCCCGCAGCCTCGCCAACACTTACCTGTACGGCTTTTTGGTTCGAGCCGGTCTAAGCGCGTGGGAAACGATGTCTCGATGTCTCGTTGTGGTTTGGATTTGCATTTCCCTGAGGGCTAATGGTGCTAAGCATCTTCTCATGTGCTTACTGGCTGTTCGTATATCCTCTTTAGAGAAACGTCCGTTTAGATCCTTTGACCGTTAAGAAATTTTTTTAATGTTTATTGAATTTTGAGAGAGAGAGAGACAGAGCGCAAGCTGGGGAGGGGCAGGGAGACACAGAATCCGAAGCAGGCTCCAGGTCTGAGCTGTCAGCACAGAGCCCGACGCAGGGCTCGAACTCACAGACCGCGAGATCATGACCTGAGCTGAAGTTGGCCGCTTAACCGACCGAGCCGCCCAGGCGGCCCCTGTCTGATTTTTCTCCTGTTGCTTGCCCTTCTGGTATCCTATCTAAGAAACCATTGCTTAATCCGAGGATGCAAAGATTTATCCCTGTGTTTTCTTCTACGAGCTTGGTAGTTTTAACATTCATATTCTTCAGGTCATTTTTCCATGAAACAGTAAAATCTATGCATAAGTAGGTCGGAACCTAAAGAACTCTTTATTCTTTTTTACGGCTGCATAGTATTCGATTTTATGGGTGTACCAGAATTGACTTACCTGGTCTTCTGTTAATGGGCATTTAGGCTGTTTCCAATATTTCGCTCTCATAAAAATACGTCAGCGAACACCCTAGAATGTGGTCGGCCATTTCATACACGTGCGAGTGTCTATCAAGGAATAGAATTGCTGGGTCCGAGGGCAATATGTTTTTTGGTCTTTAATTTTTTTTTAAGTCTATGTATTTATTTTGAGAGAGCGACAGAGAGAGTGAGCAGGAGAAGGGCAGAAAGAGAGGGAAAGAGAGACTCCCAAGCAGGCTCTGCACTGTCAGGGCGGAGCCCGATGTGGGGCTCGAACTCACGAACTGTGAGATCATGAGCTGAGCTGAAACTGGCAGCTGGAGGCTTACCCGACTGAGCTGCCCCGGCACCCCTGTTTTTTGGTCTTTAGTAGCTCCCCCTCCCCGGCTCCTGGCAGCAATGTCTAGAATACGAACCATTTGTTAATAACCATGGTTCCTGTATACAGAGTGCTCACTCTATGCTGGGATCCCCTCACAACGACAGTGATGGTCAGATTTAAATCCGCAGCTTACAGTGACCTAAGGCCGTATGGTCCGTCCAACTCCGGACCCTGCCAGCTCCCCACCTGCCGTCCTATCCCCCTGTGCCTCCGGAGTGCCTCGAGCCCCTTCCAGAATGATTGCTGGAAAAATGCCAACTCTGCACGAGGTCCCTGGAAGACCTCTTTCGAAGGCCGCGCTTACTCGCGCGGAAGGCGAAAGCCATCCAGTCACTAGGAAGTCTCAGGTAGGCGCCTGCTGTATGCGTGGCGCCGTCCCAGAAGTGCAGAGCGGCCTTTGACCTCCAGCTTCATCCCTCCTCGTAAGGAAGGGAGCTAAGGCCCAAAGACGGACTTTGGGAGACGCGGTCTGACTCAGGCGTTCCGAGGTCTCGCTTTGGGTCAGGCAAATGCGGGCTCGGTCCTGATTCCGTCCCATATCACTCCGGGCAACCCACTTCCCTTCTCGGGGCCTCGGTGTCCTCATCTGTGAAATGACCTCGTTCGTCGTACCCACCGGCCTATCCAGATACACTAATTACCCCGGTCGGCAAGGCGCTATAGGAAATCGAAGGCAAGAGGTATGGCTAGGAACCGGGGAAGTCTTCACGGGGCAGGGTGCGTGGGTAGGAGGGCGTTGAATGAAACCTGGAGGAGGGGAGCCGGGTGATGGCCTTCCAAGCGGAGGGAACGGCGCGCGCCCAGGCACAGAGGCAGGGCGGCCCCTGGTCTCATGCGGAAGGGCGGCGGCTCGGACCGCTGGCGAAGCAGGTTTCTGCTGGGGCCGGAGGGAGGAGATGCACCTGGGACGAGGTCCAGGGACCTTGCGTCCAGATGCGGGTATTGGGTCTCGTTTGACCAGCAGTAGGGAGCCATGGCGTTGCTGGCAGCCCTGCAACTTGGGCTGCCTCCCCAGGGGCAGGATTCCCCTGAACCTTATTTCTTCTTGAAAACAGCCTGGACGAGTGTTTAAGAATGAGAGTTCGGAAGTCAGGCTGCCTGGGGTGGTCTCTGGCCCAGCCACTTATGAGCTGTGTGACCTGGCTCATGTCACTTAACCTCTCTGGCCTTTAGTTTCTTCAACTCTGAAAGGGAGCTGTTCATGCTTTCTAGGGGGCCAGTGAAGAGCAAACCAGTGGGTGCCTGGCTGGCTCAGTCGGTAGAGCATGCAACTCCCGATCCTGGGGTTGTAAGTTCGACCCCCACGTTGGGTGTAGAGATGACTTTTTAAAAAAATTCAAAATCTTAAAAAAAAAAGAGTAAATGAGTTAATATATGTAAAATGCTTAGACCAGTGCTTGGTGCATAGTAAGTGCTCAATAAATGTTAATTTTTACAAGAAGGAAGGCAAGGCGTTAGATTACTCTGTTTCTCTGATGGGAAAATTAAGGTCTTTTGCAAGTGAGTGAGTGCCCAGGGTCCCTTTGGAGTGACTTGAGGGTTCATTCATTCCTTTGTTCATTCAGTAAATATTTCCTGAGTAACTCGTCTGTACTGGGCTCTGGTAGATATCGGAGAGCTAACCAGTGGTAAACAAGACAGCCTCACCCCAGAGGGCTCTCGACCTGCCCTCAGGGGTCCTTCCGAGGCCGGAAAGGAATTAGGATCTTAACACGAAGTGTCTAGCTCCAAGCTCTGCACAAGAGGATAAGAGGGGTCGAAATGGCACACTTTCTACAGATGAAGCGACTGAGGCCCAGAGAAGGGAGACGGGAGCCCGGCCCCGGGGCCCTCGGGTGCCCGTGCGTGCCTCTCCCAGGTGCCCCCCAGGCCCCGGATGGGAGGTCAGGAGCAGGGGCGGCGGTAGGATGCAGCCGGCCTCTGGATGTAGTTTAAAGGCGGAGTGAACGGGATTTGCTGGTGGCTGGAAGGGGCGTGGGGGCGCGTGAGAGAAAGCGGGAGGAATCTGGCCCGAGTGAGCGGGCACCCGGGGGGGGGGGGTTCTGCTGGAGGAGAGCTGTGGGGGGGGCTGGGCAGTAGGGGGGGTGGTCCAAACACTTGTTGGATGAATGGACGGATGCGTTTCCCTGGCCGTCCAGAGGGGCCCTACTCCCTCGCTCTCGGATTCGGCCAGCCAGCCAAATGGAGGCAGGGGAGAGCTGCCAGCTGGAGGTGGGACCCCCGCCCGCCCCGCCCCAGAGGCTATGAGATGGACGAGGTTCAAGGATCGGATCCTGAGGCTGCCGGCATCGGGAGGTTCCGTCCGAAGTTCAGGATTTCTCCTTCCATGAAATTTCCCAATTTTTAAGTATAGCCACCAATTCAAAATTATACTAAATCTCTACATGCCCCCCCCAATATGTCCATGGGCCTTGTTTGGCCCGCGGCCTGGTTAGGACATCTGGCGTGTGGGCCTGGAGTCAGCCTGCCTGGGTCTGAGTCTGGCTCTCCGTCGCCAGCTTGTGCGCCCTTGGGCGAATGACTTAGCCGCTCAGGGCCTTGGCTTTCTCATCTGTGAAATGGGAATGATAATAGGCCCCACCTCCCGGCCTCGCAGTAAGGGCTCTCTAGCTGACCGTGAGGCGGAAAGCGCTCCTCGCGATGGACTTTATCCGCAGTTGAGGCAGGTGGTGCCGAAGGGGAGGAGCGCGCCGGGCTCTGGGGTGAGAGCCTGCCTCTCTCTTGACAAGCTCTGTGACCCCGGGCCAGGTTTTAGAGTTCCCCGAGGAGGAAGCGTGTGTTTCTGGCGTCAGGCGAGGGCCAGAACGCCTGCTGAGGCCTCGGAGTCCCCACCCGCCACGCTCCCTCCCTGCCCTCTTCCCTCCAGCCTCACCCACCCATCACCTCCCACCCCTCCACCCTGCAACCAGAGCGATCTTTCCAAAGCACAAATCCCAGCATGGTCTTTCCCCGCCTGGAGAAACACCACGTTGGTTCCCCGCTGCCTTTAGGAAAGAGCCCGAGAACCTTAGCCCGGCGTGAGGAGGCGGGAGGCGGCCCTCGCCTCTCTCCTCTCACCTCCTTCCACCAGCCCCGCTTATGTACCCGCTGTGCGCGGCGCCGCCTCCAGCTCTGTCCGCCCATCATCCATCCAGCCGCTCCAGAGCGCTGCCACGTCCTGGATCCAGCCCCTTCCCTCCGGCAGCGACCGATGGCTGCTCCACGGTCTCCCTAGTCCCCTCTTACCCTTCCCTCTCGGCAGCCCGTTTTCCGCAAGCAGCCAGAGGGATCCTGAAAACATGCAGTTTGGATGGTGTCCCTGCCCGCTTACGATCCCTCCGCGGCTGCCCGTTTCACTGTGAGCGAGGCCACAACCCCTATCCCAGCTCTCCACTCACCACCGCCTACGATGGCCGGCCGCCTTCCCACCCGTGGGCCTTTGCATGTGCTGTTTCCCTTCCCCGATGCTTTGCTGCCCACGCCACTCCTTCGGGAGGGCCTCCCTGCCCGCCTGCCCACACCTCCCCGACCTGAGCTGTCCCCACGGGTGCGGATCACTGGTTCAGGAGGCAGGGCCGCGAGGGGGTGCCTGGGACTCCGCAGCCACAGAGCCTGGCACTGGTATCTGCCCTTTCTGTGGACCAAAATGCCACTCATCTTTAAGGCCCAGCCCCGAAGTCACAGCCTTGGTGAAGCCTTCCTTCTTCAACACAGCCCCACGCCCCACCCTGTTCCCGAGGCCCCTCGGGGATCGTTCCCCTCCCCGACCATCCCCGGGCAGCAGCCACCTCCCCATCCTGGCTTCCTGTGAGCTCTCTCCTCTCCCTGTCGGTCTCCCACATCGAACATTCTAATTATCACTGGATGGCGAGCTCCTCAAGGCCGGAGAGCGTCGCAGTGGAGAGAGCTAATGTTTATCAAGCAAGCGCTGGCTCCGTGCTAAGCACTTTCCTGCCTCCTCTCCGTGAATCCTCACACCCCTGGGGGGCCGGCTCTCCTAAAAGCCCCACCTCACCGAGAAGCCAGTGGAGGACTCGGAGGGGTTCAGTCACGGGCCCACAGTCCCCCCACAGCAAGTCTGACACCACAAGGGCGGTAACTTCTACACCGCGCCGTCCATATGCCGGTCACGCTGCTGAGGCCTGGCCGGGGGCTTTGGCCTCAGAGTAACTTTTATGGCACCTCCACGTTAGGGCTGGGGAAACGGAGGCACGGGGAGGTTAGGTGACGCGCTGGAGCTCAGGGTAGGACTTGGCCGTGGGTCATGCCAAGCTAGCCGTTGGATCCTCTTCCCTCCAACCCGCCTGCAGGGTCCTCTGTACCCCCAACCCCTGGAATAGCAGCCGGCCCCCAGGCGGCACTAGTTAGCGAGTGTGTGATGACCGAGAGAGCAGGTAAGGGATGGCCGTCCCAGAGCCGCATCTGAAAGCTCAAAGATTTAGCAGCCCCTCTCCCAGGCTCTGTGCTCCCCCCACCCAGTTGTCCAGACAGCCCCGGGGAAGGACCGGATCCATAAACATGAGGCTCCACTTGGGCCCAGGAGGGGCTCTGGGCACTGTACAAGTCCTCAATATTATTGCTTTATTGTCATTTAAATGGAGCCTGCCTTAAACAGGCCACCCAGTTCTAGCCACCAGCGCTGGACAAAACCCCCATTGAAAAGCCAATTACAATCACTCCATCTAAATTGTCATGGATTTGTATAGAAAATTACATCTCCATTTAGTCCTGAAGCGAGGTCCTGGGCATGGACAGAGGGGAGGCTGGCCCATTTACCCTGCCGGCTCGGCGCGGGCGCCGCGGGCAGAGAGAAAGCCCGAAGCTGCCGGGCCTCGGCCGGCCCGGGGAACAAAGGCCAGTTTGTGGGGGCCTGGAGAGAAGCTGGGCCTCTCAGGACGGCTCAGATTCCAGGCCTGGGCCGATGGACCCTGCACCGCCAGCTGGTCTCCCCTGCTGGCGGCCGCGGCCAGACGAGCTCCTGACAGCCGGCTTCAGGCGGCCCGTCAGCCCTGCCACATCCCAGGCAGCTAGAGCTTGGCTCGCGTCCACACTGCCAAGAAATGAAGGAGGTTTCGCTCCGGGAGCACTGGACTGGGATCCTGAGATCCTGATTTCATTCATTGGTCCGTTCATTCGTTCAGTCCTTCACAGGTTATTAAGTGCCTGCTGGTGGCGTGAGAAGTACAGTATCCCAGAAGTGAGCTCCAGCTTCAGAGTAGCCTGGGTTTGGTTCCAGGCTCTGTCCTCTGTCGCTGCGAAGAGAAGGCTACTTCGACTATTCATTGAGTTCTGAAGTTGAGAGGCACCTGCTGTGTGCCAGGGGACAGGACGAAATGGTCCTTGCTTTTGGCCCTTGATGTCCAGTGCCGGGGGTTGGGGGGAGGGTCCTGTTTCACAAGTGATTAAGTGTTCTGAGGGAAGTGAACAGGGGCTGGCGTGGGCTTTCGGGAGCTGCCGTGTCAGTAGGCAGTTTGGGAGGAGCTGGTCATGCCAAGACCCGTGGCAAGGGCATTCCCGATAGAGGCAACAGCGCACGTGGGCGAGGCAGGCTGGAGCAGCGGAGTGAGAGTGTGGCAGGGGATGGGGACGGCGGGGGCACCCCGAGGACTCGGGGCCTCTCCCCTGGGCCTCCGTTTCCTCACCTGCGAAAACAGGAACAATGACCTTAGCCGCCGGCCCTTGGGCCAGGACTCAGGAGGTAACGTGATGGTGCCAGGCACAGGAGGCTCCTGGCTAATGAAGACAGCCCAGCTTGGATGGCGCTGTGTCTGAGGGTACAGGCCCACTCCTCCTGGTCACATGGCTGATGGCCCGTGGGGGGAGGGGGGGTGGGCTTTGCGTGCTTTAGCTCATTAGCCCCCCCCAACGGCCCTGTGGGGTAGGGCTCTTTTCCCCCTTTCACAGATAACAAAACTGAGGCAGCGCCACAGGTCAGCTAATTATTTGTTACCATGTCAGTAATTCTTTCTGTGGGTTACCCAAGGCCTGGCCCAGAGCAGACCCTTGAAGAGTATTTGTTGAGTCAATGAGCACATCTGGAAGCGGGGTGCTGGGCAAGTGTGGGGGGCTCCGTGGGAGATTCCCACCCACATGTGTGTGTGTGCGTGTGTGTGTGTGTGTGTGTGAGCGGCTCTGAGGCTGGGTATAACTGTGTGGGATTCTGAATGTGACTCTATCCGGTGACCGAGTGCAAGTCTATGTCTGACAGTGTCACACGCTTGTCTCCTGGAGCCCTTCCCCAAATGCCCGTGGCTGTGGGGACTCTGTCAAAGTGACTGTGTGTGCGGCTGTGGCAGCCCATATATCACTGCCTACACGTCTGTCTGGGCCCAAGGGGACACTTGGCCCCTTTCCAGGGATGGCTGGCAGGACCAGCAGCTAATGTGGGGTGGGGCAGGACAGGCAGGTTCAGAGGTGAAGAGGGCGGAGTCCTCATCCTCCCCAACCCAGCCCCACCAGGCAGACAGGCAGATGGAAAAAATGTTCACACCCGGGGCGGGCAGGCCGGTGGCTGCCCCACCAAGGACGGCTCTGTGCACAGAAAACAAGTTCTTCTGGTATCAGCTCAAGTTTGGCAGGAAGTGGCTTCTGGGTGGCAGGAAGTTGGATTCAGCTCCTATCAGCCCCGGCCGAGGGGCAGGAGAGCAGTTATCTGGGGTTAAACAGAGTTACTGAGAAGCAGGGCCCCAACGCCCTGTACCCGATAGAGCTGAGGGCCCGGCCCACCCCTCCTGGCCATTTGGGATGACGGGTGGGGAGGGGGAGGCCTTGCAGAGAAAAGCTGCCACTTGTCAAATGCCTACTGCACCCCAGATCCCAGACAGAGCTCATCAGCCACCTCCCACGAACCCCATTTAGCAGAGGTGCAGACTGAGACTCTAAGAGGCAGTGAGTGACCTGAGGTGACGGAGACAAGCGAGAAGAAAGGGAGGAGAGAGACGGCGAGAAATTTACAGCTATCCAGAGACCAGAGAAAAACCCGGAGAGAGGGCAAAGAGGAGAGGGGAGATGGGGACAGTGGGGAGACTTCTGGGGTGCCTGCCCACTGTGTGCCAGGCCCCCCCAGGAACATCCCAACCGATCTTGAGATCCTGAACCCATTTCTCAGATCAGAGGGTGGGGGGTGAGACCCACAGAGCCTTGCTGGCCGAGCCACAGCTGGAGTCTCGGTCCGTGTTCCTTCGGGCCGTGCCCCTGTGCCCGACTTCCAGGGAAGGGAAGTGGCTGCACTAAGGGTACACTGTTGAGGAATTCACCGACAGAGAGCCAGGGTTCAAACCTGCACAAAGTGGCTGTGGAACGCACGTGCCTAACCACGTGACCCGGTGTGCCAAGCGCTATGCCAGGGCAGGCAGAGAGAGCCGTGGCTGTGCCCGCAGGCTGGGACGCAGAGGGCCCGGCCGCTGCTCTGAAGCCCCAAAGCCACACCTGGCGAGAAGCCGAACCTCCCAACTTCCAGCCCCGGATGCTCTTGTACCCCTCCACTGCGCCCCGGCGGGAGGCCCTAGGGAGTGGGCCACCGGTCCTTCTGTTCCCGTCCCCAAAGCAGCACCCAAGCTGTTCCCTGGCTAGGATGCTGATTTGAAGCTCTGTATGTCGTTTGCACATTACTCAGTGCGTGTCAGAAGGTACGAACATCTCCCTTTCCCAGAGAGAGCTGCCGGCCCCCCCTTGCCCTCCTCCAGACAGCCAAAATGCCAGCCGGCTAGACAGGGAGCTGCGCCCTGGCCTCTGACAGCACCCGCCTGCTGCCGCCTCCCCCATTCCCTCCTGGAGCCAAATTTAGGCAGCTCAGCTACTGAGAGACGGGGAGAGCGGAGGCAGGAAACGGTGAGGTTGGAGGCAGCCCTGCGGTGGCCTGCACAGGGTGGGGCGGCCCCAGGGGTACCCCTGTCCCTGAAGCCCTTGGCCCAGCCTCCCCCCACCCCTCCTCCCACAGGAATGCGGGCCAGGTTGGGGAACGCTGGGTTCTCAGCTGCAGCCCAGGGTGCTGGCTACTCTGGCCTTGAGGGAGGAGGGAGAGATGGAGGGAGGGAGGAGGTCATGGCCGGGGCAATGGGGAAGGGATCAGATAGCCTCCTCCGGCCCCAGACACCGGCTGCCACTGGGGGGGGGACGGGAGCCTGCTCTGCTTCTCAGCACCTCCTGCCCCTCCTTGATGTGCCCACCACAGACCTGATTGTGGGGTAGGGGGCAGGTGGTACAGCTGGGCCCTCGGGGACTGAACTCCCCCCAAAGTCTCCACCAGGAGGTCTCCTCCTTCGGCTAGACTTCGGCCTTGGTGGTCTTGGTTTTCCTACCTGGGCAATGGAGAGGCTGGCCTAGAATGATTCCCAAGTGTCCACCTATGCCAAGGGCAACGGCTTCTGGGAGGCCTGATAAAAATTAGGGATGTGGCGGTAGCTTTAGGCCTAGGAACTTCTTCGATTTCTCAGGTATGGCTAAGTAAGAGGCAGCTCCTCGCTGATGCGGGTGGGCTGAACAGTGAGAGTCCTGGGCTGCATTCCAGCCACCAGGAACCTGGAGGTGGAGTTAATAGTGCCCAGTAGCTGGGAGCATGGATCCTGGGGTCCGACTGCCTGGGTTTGAATCCCAGCTCTGCCACTCGGCTCATCTGACTGCGGGCAGGTCGCCTCAGCTTTCTGTGCCTCAGTTTCCTCACCTCTGCGGTGGGGGTAAGAAACCTCCCAGAGCTGCTGGGAAAGCGAAATGAGGCAGTGAATATTTGGCACGCATGAAGTGCACCACGATGCCAGCTACCAGTGTGACTGTTTTGTCTCCCTGAGCTGTTGGGAGGCCCCCGAAAGCTATAACGGATGCGGAGGCGATGGGGAGGCGCTGTAGCTTGGTGGTTAAATGGGCACCGGGATGGGGGTTCAATTCTGCGTGACCTCGGGCAAATGGCCACACCCCACTGCGCCTTGGGCGGGGAACAGCACAAGCTCCTACCGCACAGGGTCTGTGAGGATTACACAGATCAGGCTTGGCACAGCGCCTGGCACATAGCGGGCGCTCCCTGAAGGAGAGCTGGCCAGATCGAATGGTACCAGCCCGCACAAAGGACAGGTGGGCAGCGTCCCGGGGGTGGGAGAGGGGGAGCGGGCGCAGGGCAGGTGCGCTGGGAGTGGGGAGGCGGGGCTGGGAGAAGGGGGAACGCGAAGGCGGGCTGGCGGGCGCGCAGCAGGTGCGTGTGCAGTGGGCGGGGCCCCGCGCGGGCGGGGTCTCCAGGTGAGCGGACGCGCGCCTGGAGGCTGGCGACGGGGGGAGGCGCGCCACCCTGGCCCACCGCCGGAAAGCGTCCCTGTGTCTTTAACGCCCTCCTCCCCGCGTACCCCCCCGCCCCCTTTGTGCGCCCCCCCCCCAGCCGGGCTGCAGCCGCGGAGCCGTCCCCCCTGCACTGACAGCTGGTATCTAATTACTGTGTGAGAATGGAAAGTCAGGCTGTCCCAGCTCCGGGGAGAGGGGATTAACGTCTCCTGCAGAATACACTTCCTCTGGTGGGTTGCCATGGTTACTCTCATTACCTGCCTGCCCGCGAGGAGCCCGCGCGAGCCGCTCCAGCAGGCCCTCCGAACCCGGGCCCGGCGCGCGCGCGCACCTCCCCGCCCCTCCCCGCTTCTCCCCGCCCCTCCCCGCCGAGGCGCACGCGCGTGCGCCGTCGGGGGAGCGAGAGCAGCCTCACCCCCGCCCTGCGCCCCGCGCCCCGCCCCCCGCCCGAGCAGCTGTCAGCGGCGCGCGCGGCCCGGCCGGCCCCTGCGCGCGCTGTCAACAGTCATTAGCGCGCGGGCCCTCCCCTCCCCCTCGAGCTCCCCCTTACCCCCCACCCCAGCGCAGGGTGGGGCCCGCACCTGGGGCCTCGGCTCGTTAGCGCGCCCGGCCGCCCGCCGCGGCCCCGGAGGGACCCGCCCGCAGGGCCTGCGAGGCTCAGAGCCGCCCCCTTCCGCCTAGAAGCACCCCCCCCCACCAGCGACCCCATTCCCTGTCCTTGGCCGCGGCGCCTGAGGAAGGCGGGTCCCCAGAGTCCTTGAACGCACCCTCTTGGAGTGGTCGCGACAGCGGTCATTCATGGGGGTCTCGCCCAGGGTAGGCGCTGTTTGTGCACCGCTTGGGTTCCACAGCCGTCCTGTCACATTGTATCACCTGAACCCAGGAGGAAACTGAGGCCCGGGCAGGCCAGTTCTTTGGCCAGGCTCAGGAATGGATTGTCTTCAGGCCTGTGACCTCACCCTTAGGGCACTGGGGCCTCAAGGGCACCCCCAGGCCAGGAGCCAGGCCCGGACCCCCACCCCCCATGCCCTCCTCCTGCCTGACAGTGCCCTTGGCCGCTCCCTCCCTCCATCCCTTAACCTGGGGTCATTGCTCCTTGCTGCCAAAAGGGGGCACTTTGCACCCTTTTCTCTTCCCACTCTTCCTCCCTCCTCCTTTCCAGACATCCCAGCTAACCAGAAAAAAAAAAAAAAAAAGGGAAAGGAAAAAGAAAAAGAAATATTCAGAACTGCTTGAAGGATATGGCATCCCTCAAAGGTAGCGCTGCCGTCGTTGGGGGGCTGAGCCCAGGCGCCTTTCTGTGGCCCTGGGGTGTGCATTTCGGTCCCCGGCGTGATTTGAAAGAAGATGGAGGTTCAGCGAAGCAGAAAGGAGGTCTTGGAATATGTGAGGGCTGTTCCAGATGGCAGGTGCGCCGCGGTGGCGGCCCGCACTAGCAGTTGGAGATTGTGCAAAGGGGTGGAGAGGAGGCAGGTGCCACACCGAGCCCTCCTCGGCGCCTTGTTTACGTATTTATTTATTTATCAGGGGTGTGGTCTCCTCCCTCGCCCTGGATCCTGGCCTCCAGAGCTCACTGCAGCCACGGGTCCTAGGATTCTGGCGTGGATCTTTGTTTTAGAGGGTTGGTTTTTTTGTTTGGTTTTGGTTTTGGTTTCCCGTAGGTAGTATTTATAACTGAGAGGCATTCAAATAGCGTCCTCGTTCCGTTTAAGCAATGCCGTCGCCTCCATCCCCTGAATGCCTAGCTTTACAAACGGGTGACTGGCTTCTCGTGGGGACTCCGCTGGGAACATTTCTGGCTCTCTGGGTGCGGGTCTTCATTCTGGTCTTCTTTTCGGTCTCGCAGTTTAGGGTGGCTTATGAATTTCCTCTTTCCTGTGCCTCTGAGGCTGACGCCTCCCCCTCGGGTCTTCTTTCAGCACTGCCAGGAGCCCAGCAGGAGACTTTGTAAGAACCACCACCCCCACCACCCCCGCCCCCGCAGTGCTACCCAGCCCCCCCCCAATTGCAAAGCCTCAGCCCTGCCTGAATTTATTAAAGTACGGTTTGGGGGACAGGAGGAACAGCCACAGTTCCAGAAGTTGGCAGTAGCGTGCAGCTGATATTTGCAGTAACTTTTGCCTGTAATGGCAGCCTCTTAGCCGGCTGGCCTAGGTAGGAGGGAACGGCACCCTCCCGTTTGCCTGTGCAATCAACCCCCCGAAGTCCTGGGCTCCCATGTAAGTGAAAGCCAGAGGCGTGTCTCCCCAGGGTGGAGTCTTCCACTGCCGGACTTTCTCCTCCGATGGCGAGCTTGTGGATTTTTGCGCTTTGTCAAGAGCCGGCCCTGAATGCACCAAAAGGCCGCATCCGAAGGACTTTCTATGTGGTTTCTTGCTCGACTCTAGGCACCCAGTTGAGAAGTGTCCCTGCTAGCCACATCCTCTCAATCATGGCCTCATCATTGCCGACAAGGCCCACGCTGCTAATTGTCGTGGCGCCGCACGACCCAGCACCCTCGTGGCCTGACGCGGTGGGCCCACCTTGAGAGGTGCGTAACTTATTACCGGCCAGGGGCTTTTTTTCGAAGTTCCAACGGAAATGACAGACCCGAAATCCACTAGCGGCTGGACGGGGGTCTGTTTACTTGGCTTAGTGGGAAGACAGGCAAGGTTCAGCTCCCCTGAGGGAGGCCACCCCTGCGCAGGGACCTAGTGACCTGGCCAGATAATGCTCGTCTCTTCCGAACAGGCCTGCAGCCCTAGTGTCACGATCCTCCTTGTCCGGAGCGTTCAGATCATTCGAGGAAACTGAGGAAGCCAGACGAGACCCGTCAAGGGCTGACGCGCTTAAATATTAATTTTGCCCGCGAGGACTTAAAACTCCGAGTCAGGATGCCGGGCGCTCCCGCCCTTTCTATTCATAATTCACCTGAAGGCCCCGGGACGGTGTTTTGAATTTATACTCACGTTGCCCAATAAGATTCTTTTGTTCCCACCATCAGGAAAATTGGCCTTCAGTGAAGGAGAAGAAAATAATAATATCAGGCCTAGGAGCACAGAGCACGCACATACCGGATGAGCCAGTGCCAGTTTCCGTACTCGCCACCTCCCTGTCTGAATCATGGAGACATTGTAATCAGCATTTCTCAAAATCCGCTGTGCGTCAGAATCATCAGGGGAGCCCTATTAACCACCCCCTCCCCAGAGAGTGAGGTTGGGTGGGTTTGAGGTGGGGCCTGAGAATTTGCATTTCCGTCAAGTCCCCAGGTGTTGCCCGCTGGCTCGAATACTCTAGGGGCCACGCTTTGGGGCCGCTGCTGTAAAAATTCTGAAATACGAGCGAGCGGTATCTAAACCGGCCTTCGGTGGTTTCCTCAGTAACTCGCAGCCTGGCCTTTAGTGTAGAACCCACCTGGGCTGCTTTCGAGGAAGGCGGCGACGTCCAAGGAAGGCCGGAGCTCGGTGAAAGCTTTACAACTATTGCCGCATCTGGTTTTGTCGGCCTGGGTCTGACTGGCTGGTTTGGAGTTGGCTGGTTCTGAAAGGCTGTAGTCCGTTGCCATGGCAATTGTTCTTTTTCCCCCCCCCAAGCAGGAAGGCCCCGGAGGTTGGTCCTGCGCAACTGACCGCGCGTTTCTCATGGCTTTTCCCTTGAGGCGCTTCAGGGTTCCGATCCATCACTCCTGGTTGGCGGTCCCAGGAAGCCGGGGTTAGTCAGGAGGCTCCAGGCCCCCCTCTTCATTCAGCCCGGAAACGAAGTGAGCTTCGTCAAGCCAAAGCCCAGCTTGCTTAGGGCCATGGATCGGATTAAGCTAATTTGGGTACAAAGCAGAAGTGGTTGGCAGGGGCATCCCAAGGCTGTGGGGAAGGTGCTCTCTGCTCCTTTAATCAGCAGCTCTTGCCTTATAGCACTGGGTCTGGATTCCCGGCTAAGGCAGGCATGCCTTTCCCGTAGCACTTAGCATGAAGGTTATTACCTCTATGGATGCGGGGCATGACAGAGACGTCTCGCACGTGACTGCCGTGGGATCCCTTTGTTCTCTTCCCAGGGTTCTCCTTGAAGGACAGACAGATATCCTGGTGTTTTTCCCTTAGGGTGTAGCACACATGGTGTCCAGGTGGCCACAGCTCACCAGAGGACAGTTCAAGGTGGGGCTTTGCAGACCTCGTGTGGTTTGAATTTGGGTTGCTTGCAAGCCCTTTCCTTTCCTGTGTACGTCTCCGCAGTTGAGAGAGACCAATTATAGGACCCAGGTTCGAACATCAGGGGAGATCATGATAGATTTTTTAAAGAGGGAGCTACTAAAAATGATCCCTGAAGAGTTTCTCTGGGATCATTTTATAGTCACATTGGACCAGGTGCAAAGCCGTCGGGTCCCTGTGTCTGCCTTAGAAGGGGGCTGAGAGGCTGGGACAGAGACAGGCCAGGCACGGGGCAGTGAAGTTTGCTGTTTAATCTGGGTCGATTAGTTACACTGTGACTTTAGAAAATTTTATTTCAAGTTCGTGGGACAGCCTCCGCATGTTACTTAGGAATTACACAGGACTATGCCTCTCCTCTGATGGTGGGTATTGCCTTGGGGGACCCAGGCCGTAACCTGAATGGACCAGAGGGACAGGAGATAAGAGCAAATTCCTAAACACAAACTGTCCAAATTCCGTGGGTCCATAGGGAAGAGACAAACATTTACAAACCTATGCGTGCCAGACGCCCGACATACACTCTCAGCCTAATCTCTGAAACGGCCAATGAGGACTTTTTAGGTCCATTTTACAGGTGAGGAAACTGAGTTTCAGGAGGTCAGGAGGTGGGGTGCCTGGCTGGCTCAGTTGGTGGAGCGTGCAACTCTAGATCTCAGGGCTGTGAGTTCAAGCCCCATATTGGGTATAGAGATTACTTAAAATTTAAAAAAAAAAAAAAAAGGTCAAGAAGGGACCTGCCTAAGGTCACCAAGCTGGTTGGGGGACACTTTTCATTTCACTTACCTGAAATACTGTCTTTCATCAGATTATTTTCTTTCTCCATTCCTTCCCACCAAGTTTTATCTCCATTTTCCAGGAGTGTCTACATTCTGGCTTGAGACGATTTTACGAGCAGGGAGGTCTATTCGCTTTTAAGCAGCTAAGCCCCATCATGATGCCTCTAAAAAATGTTGTGGAACTACCCACTCCATTATACCTTTTTTAATACACTTCTTTTTTATAAAGCTTAGCAGACACATAGAAAAGTACACAGATTGTAAGGTGTTTAGATTAATGACTCTTTGCAAACCGAACGCACCTGTAAAGCCACCACCCAGACTGAGAAATAGAGCCCCAGTTATATTTTTATTCTTATGATCCTTTTGTTTTTGCCAACACGAACCTCTGGTTGGAAGTAGATTTCAACTGGGCTGTCACAATATTTGTCTCGTCCAACTCTGTCACAGCAGCATTTGAAGATCCCCCAAACGCCGGGTAGTTACAAGTCAGCTAATGATCAAGTTTGTCACTGATGAGCCCTGTTTACCGATGGCCCAGGACGTCAGAGGGGACTTCAGAGGCCCCCAGGAAAGAGGTAGCGGCAACTCCTGCGAGAGTTTAAGAAAAGAAGAGTCATGGAATTTTACAGCTCAGCTCAGAAGTGAAGTTCAGGGAGGCTGAAGAGTTTGCCCACAATCTCACGGCAAGGAAGCAGGACCAGCAGGCAGCGCCTCCTACACACGCGCGCACGCGCGCACACACACACACACACACACACACACACACACACACACACCCCAGATGCATGCTATCTGAGAAGTCCCCATTGAAATGGATCCTGACTAGGAAGGAAGCCATTGGCAAGAGGAGCCGTCCAGGGCCAGTGGGGTCACCGCCCAGGGTCACCACCCGCGGATGCTGCCCACCGGCTCTGGGATTTGGCGCCCTCCACTCCAGAGGCCCATCTGCTCTCAAGTGGGCCCCTGGCAAAGAGACGGCCCTGTTCGCCCATCGTGGCATACTGGGCAAGTTGCTGGGTAAAACCAAGCCCCGTCTGTGGCCAGAATGTTTTGGGAGCAAGTATCCCCTTTAGCACTGCCTCTGTTTTCCTTGGACTGCAAAGACCGAGGTCTTAAACCGGCTCTTCTACTCACCAGGCACCATTCCACAGGCAGGCCCTGACCCCAGCGACCCCCCGGGCTTGCGGCGATGCTCGGCCCTGTCACAGCTGGGGGAAACTTTGCAAACGACTAAGCCCTTCTTAATTACACTATTTGTCCAGCAGTTCCTACGGGCTCCACACACATCTGACCCTTCCTCTCTATAGCCCATAGGAAAGGTGCTTCTGTCATCCCATTTTCTAGATAAAGGACCCGAGGATGAGAGAAGGAAAACTAACCGCTCAGGGTCACACGGCCACTTCGATAACGGGCCCCATTCAAACTGAGGAAGCGTAGGTCTCAACTACCCTGCCTGGCTGCTGCTTACAGTCGATCAGTCGTTCGGTTGTTTTCTGAGCCCGGTATGTGTCCGGCATTGTTCTAGGTGCTAGGGAGACAGCCGGGAACCAAGGTCCTCATGGAGCTGACGCTCTTGAGCCATGAGCGAGATCCTTTAGGAAAGAATTCTCTGGGAGATTTGTGTTTTGGACACTTTTAGAGAAAAGCCTGTCTCCTTTTCCCCCATCTTCCCGCTACACACACACACACACACACACACACACACGCACACACACACACACACACACCTGGTTCCTCTTCATCTGTGAAGCCCCCAGAGCTCTCCGGGTCTCCCCGTAGGGAGATGGTGGCCGGGAGCCGGGTGTCCCCGAGCCTGTGTGTATCCTGTGCCCTGCGGATGAAGACCTCACTCTGCAGCCTGCTCCCTTATGGGCCCGGCCCGCACCCCCCGGCCTCGTGCCCTGCGGTTTCCCTGCCCCCTCCCAGCCCTGCCGGTGGGAGACAGCAGGTGGCTGCCCAGCAGCAGGACCCCCTGCCAGCCCTGGCACACCTTTTCAGGACCAGCTGACAGCCCTCCTGCCAGCCTGGTAAGAGGCTCGGGGGGCCCACGGCCACCTCGCTCACGAGGCCCCGCCACCTCCACGTGGCCTTGTGTCTGTTATTCTCTGCATCTCCACACACAAAGAGCCCGGGCCTGCTGCTGGCGCTCAGCTGCTGGAGTGGGGAGGGCAGGCGGCGGTGAAAAGCTTTTCAGAAAGGCCAGGGTGGAGGCAGGAGTCACCCAGGTGATCCGAGCCATTCCCCTGGGACCCCGGCCCAGGCCCACAGTGAAAGGTTACCGCTAATTGGCGAGCTCCTGATGGGGCTGCATCTATTTAGCACCCCCCACCCTCCCCAGAGACTTCCAGGATGGTCTTGGCACAGCATGTGATTCGAGAGCCCCCGCCTGAGTCTGGCACAATCTGTCTGAAATTGTGAACATGGAGCCTCTTGGTTTTTTAATTTGTATTTCCGTTGTCGTCGTTCTCTGCCCATTGTTTCTGGTAGATTCGGTAGCAGCCGCCACCCCGACTCCGGTGCCCCCCCCCAGCCACCCCCACCCCCATCTCCGGGGCCCCTGCAGCAGGCTCCTTCCGCCCCCGGCCCTCCGGACCTGCCTCCGGAGGCCTCGAGGGTCAGGGAGCAGCGCCGTCCCTGCCCCCGACCCACTGCCAGGCCTCAGGGCCCGGCTCTCACCCTGCCATCATCCCTGACACTAACACAGTTTGTCCACCCTGTCGCAGGGGGCAGATGGCCTGTCGGAGCCGGAGGGCACCTCTCTGAAGCGGGTCGCTGTGGTGGAAGATTTCTTTGACATCATCTACTCGATGCATGTGGAGAGCTCAGCGGAGCCAGGCAAAGCCCCCAAGCACGCCGGGCAGAAGAAAACCTACCGCGCGGTGAGCTCTCTGTCTCTGGGCCTCTGCGGGCAGCCCCGGGCCTTGGCAGGAGGCCACGGGCTCCGCACATGCTGGGCGGGGGCGGGGCGGGGAGCTGAGGCGTGAGGAAACGGCCTTTGGGGACCCAGGGGGGCACAGGGCAAGGGCACGGCAGCCAGAGATGGCTCAAGCGGGGCGAGGGGGCGGGTTCTGTGGTCTGAGCACAAAGGAGAGGCAGGTCGAAGGGAGTGAGGGAGGGACGGAGAGGGATTCGGGCAGGAGCGAAGCCCTCTTCCCGGTTTCTGCCTCGCTCATTCCCTTCCCCGCACCCACTCACCCTCCCCCCCGCCCCCAGCCCCTTGCAGCCTGTTCTGGGACTGTAGGGGTGGGGGGGGGCTAGATAATAATAATCGAAAGAGCAAATGCTTTCATGGCATTTAGTGTGTGCCAGGCCTGCTTCCTGTGTGTGAGTTCGGCCGATCCTCCCCCACTCTGTGAAGTCAGTGCAAAGAAGTTCCCAGGGGGAAGTCCGTGGACCTGGTCCCTATCTCCAGGGAGATCACAATTCTATTGGGGGGTGGGGAGGCTGAGAGAAAAACCAAGAGGCAAGAACCAGAAACGCCTCCAAGACCAGCTTCGAGGGAACAGAACCCCGAGGGCATTCCGCAGTGGTACCTCGGGGCAGAATTACCCGGCACAGGCTCCTCCAGACCCTGGCATTCCCGGCCTTGCTAAGCCAGGGGGACTACGCGGAGAAGATGGCACATAAGCTGGCAATCTAAGCCTGGGTGGGCAGAAGGGAGGAGAGATGGCAGTCCAGGGCTAGGAAACGCCCCACGTGGGGAGGTGTGGGGGGCGGTGGCTAGAGAAGGCGGGGCCGACCTGTGTTCCGGGTCCCTTCCCCCTGCCGACCACCCTTGCCGCGGCACGGGCTCGTGCGCAGCTCTGAGCCAGGACCCACCACTAAACCAGTGAAGCCAAGCACCGTGCGTTCATGGAAGCCTCGGAGCAGTTCTGCGATGGAGGCGCTCTGGTCCCACTTTGCAGTTAAGAAAACCAAGACCCAAAGAGTTGATCTGAGGTCACACGGCACTTAAGTGACAGGCAACTGTGTCCTCTTGCCCGCTGTGTGTCAGCTTTCTCTCTGGCTTCTTACCTGCCCCTCTGTAACTGGGCTTCCCCACCCAAGGCAGCTGCGAACTCCACCCCCACCCCAAATTCTTCGTATAAGTAGCCTTGGACTGCCGTGGAGGTAGCCTGTGTTAGTTTAGGATCTTCCCACATGGCCCGAGTTCTGAGGGTATTCCCACCAGCGGGTCAGAGACGAAGGGAGGGACAGCCGAGCCGGAGCCCTGTGGGCCCCTTGGTATCAATGAGACCTGACACATTTTCTCAGCGGTACGTTGGTCCGCGCTGGGCGGCTTGCACGTGCCAGGCTCTGTGCTCAGCACTCTGCTGTGCTCCAGCCATCTGAGCCTTCGCTAGTACGAAGCGTGTGTATGTATACGTACATACGTGATGGAGGTGGTGCGTATACATGCAGAGAGGCACGTATATGTGTGTGTGTATATATATATGTATGTATATATGTTACTGTTACCTCCATTTTACAGATGAGGAGAATGAGGCTTAGAGGGACTCAGAACCTGCCTTGAGGTCACCCCTCAGATCCCGGAGGCAGGCAGCTGGACCCAGAGCCTGTGCCCCGACCACTACACATCCTGTCTCTCCGCAAACCCCCCGTGTTCAGCTAGTAAGCCCGAAGACTTGTTGTGGTCAAGGTACACGGGCTGGGGCCAGCCAGACCATGTGACCTCCCCGGTCCCCTTGGTGTCCGGCACCAAGGCTGGCCCAGGAGCACTCCCCGGGTATTTATGCAGGCTGGGTCTGCGGCCTCCGGGCCGCGGAGAGGGCAGGGCTGCGCCGGTCCCGCCGGCCCCCGTGGCCCTGGGCCCCGTGTCCGGCCCTTTGCTCTGCACTTCCTGGCTTCTCGTCCATATGCCCGCCGCGTGCCCCACTTCCCGCTGCCCAGCCTGGAGCTGGCACATGACTGGCAGTGGGCCAGCTGGGCTGTGCACAGAGCTGGAATTTCAGCAGCAGGGCCAAGGCTGCGTGGAGCAGGCCAGGGCCCTCCTGCAGTGGGTGTGAAGGCCAAGGGGGCTGCTGCCCCTCCCTCCCCACCGCCTGCCTCCTCTCCCTTCCCCCTCCTCTTCCCCATCTGTCACCCTTCTCTTGCCACCCTTTCCTTTTTGGGGGGTGGGGGTGGTGCCTGGATGCTTCTGTCCCCCTGCTTTTCATCTGCTCCCTTTTTCCTCAACCCAAGCGCGGCTCTTCAGTCCCATCCGCGCCTGGGAAAGAGCCCCCAAGGAAACGGCTCTGACGGCTGCAGAGGGGCACAGCCTGGCGCGTGGGGTTTGCATCAGGCCCCTGGCTGGGGGCGTTTGGACCTGCCTCGCTGTGTGTTGCCAAACCTGAATCCTGGGACTTACTTGCCATCTCTAGGGCACCAGAGACCTTCCAGATTCTCATAGGCCTTGGCTGCCTGCAGGAAGCAAGGGGCTGGAAGGGAGATGGGCAGACTTGTTCAAGGGCATTGAAGAAGGCACATTCTTCTGTGGGAAAAAGAAGCTTCTGGCACCCACCACTAGCCAGCAATAGGTCAGAGAGGGCAGACACTGAGCTTTCTGAAACTGAAGGCATATGAGCCAGGGATAGCCGGCCATTTAATTGCATAATGCAGGGGTTCCCATTCTGGGAGAGAAGCCCCTGCCTCACGCTGCCTCCGATGCAGGGCGGCCAGGGGATCCGGAGGCTTCGCAGGGGCCCTGGCCCAGGCCAGGGTCTGGGGAGGGTCCCAAGTGTTTCTGCAGGGCTCCCCGATCCCTCAAAGAGGACCGGTCCTTTTCCAAGGAGGCTCGTCTGGCGTCCGCGCCCATCGGGGTTGGAGCACACCCTTCGCCTCCTTCCTCTCTTCCCGGGTGCTGCTAGGCTGGACCGAGCTACGGAGTCCGGATCTGGCTGCCCTGACCACTTTGGAGTTGGGGCCAGATGTGGCCGGCAGCTGCTCCGGCCCCACCACGTGCTAATCCACCGCAGGGCAGCCGGGGATCTCGTAAAGTGGTGCAAATCCCCCCAATTGGCCTCATCTGTCCTTGTCGGCCCCTGGGCTGGGGAGCGAAATGGGGCCTCGCAAGTCAGCGACTCTGCAGATAGCTTCTGCGCTCCCCTGCCAGTGCGACCTCCCTCCGTTTTACCACCAGGAAGAACATAAAAGGCGAATTCACCGACGGGGCTCAGTGTCCAGGCAGGACCCCCCTCCCCCCCCCCCCGAAAGCCAGGCAGCAGGCAGCGAGGGAAGCTGGGTGGGGACCGCGGTCCTGGGGCTTCCCTCCCTAAACACGGCAGCTCCGTCTCTATCTGTTTCACATCTGGGGCTTCGGCGTAAGACACTCCTTCCAGAACTGTGTCTGGAGCTCTAAAACCATCTGAAAACCACTGCCCTGTTGACGAGAGCGTGAGCTAGGACTGTCCCCCTGGCTTCAGCTCGTCCTGGAGTCCACCTTGGGCACCCTTGTTGTTGAACGGAATGGACGTCCCATTTCTCGAGTGGACAAGCCAGGAGATTGAGCCAAAAGATGCCCAGAGGAGGCCGAGGGCCACACGGCGCCCCCCTCTCCATGCAGGTCCCGACAGCAGACTGGGCGCCTCGCTTCACTGACTCCCCGAGGCGCACTCAGTGAGGCTGCAGGCATTCCAGCCACCCGGGGCAGGGCTCCCTCCCGGCCTCAGACAGCTCCAAGGACTCCTCACCTAGACTTCCTGAGTCCCCCCCAGCCGCCCCCGCGTGGGACCCAGGGCCAGAAGGTGTGCACCCAGGCCCCCCACCCCCACGCAGCTGCCAGCCAGCTTTGCGTACGACTGGGGTCCCTGCCGAGGCCAGGAGAGCTGTGGCCACCGTCCTGGCCCCTGGGCTGGGCCCTCCCTGGGAACGGTCCCTGAGCCCTCGGTGGGTCAGGGGCAGCCAGGCCAGGAGGGCTCTCCTTGAGCGCCGGGAAAACGATTTCTCTGCCCCGAGGCAGGCGAGCTCTGTGTAGTGCACAGGGCCGACCCTCTGGTGCCGACTTGCCTCCTTTCCCAGCAGACCGTGACCCTCCTCTCCCGAGCCCTCAGCTCACCTCTCCCGGGGCCGACCTGGGGTATCGCCCCGTGCGTTGTGGCACCTCAGAGATCGCCCGTTTGCCCGACTCAGCCACAGCCCCCCTCTGCCCAACGGGTGCCCGTCCCTCTTGCCCGTTTACTCCTGCAGCCGGCAGCCCTCCAGGGGGGCCCAACCCTCCCAGCCCTGCGAGGTGCACGCCACCCACCACCCGTAAGACTTCCAGGCAGGCGGGGCTGGGGATGAAGATGTCCACGTGTGGGGCAGGAAAGCCCCCGTCCCACAGCCCTCAGGCCGGAGGAGGGTGGGCTGCGTGCCCTCTCATCCGCCCGCTCCAATCAGAGAGCTGGGGTTTGCCCTTGTCCCTGACCTCCAGAGGAAGGCAATCAGACAGGGAATTTGGAAGGGAGATAACTCATCAAGGAGACTGCCTGCTCCGCAGAGCATCAAATCAGCTGAGAAATAACAATTGTGTCACCAAAATTAACTCTGCGTTCGCAGCCGGCCACTGAGCAGGAGTGGCCCCTGAGCTCCACAGGCCAGCTGAGCAGGGGGCACGGCCTGAGCCCGTCCTCTGAGGGCCTGGCCGCAGCCCTGGGACCCTGCCCCCTCCCCAACCCCGTGCCCTCCACCGTACCCTACTCCGCCTCCCATCGCCACAGAGATGGGACAGGGCGCTGGTGCATCCCCAAGCAGCAGACCCGGCGCTGTCCTGGAGAGCAGTCCCCTCCCCCTGTGGGCTGCCCGGAGCCCTCCGCCAACTTTCCCGGCTGGGCTGCGGCGAGGAGGGAGGAATGCTGGGGTGATGCTGCCCCTTAGTGGAGAGCAGCGGAAGGGCCCCGGCTCTGGGAAACGTGCGAACACGGGCAACTGGGCAGCCACCGGCCTCAGCCGGGGAACCTGGGCCTAAGGGGCGGCCACACCGGCGCCAGTGCGTTTCCTGAAACCCAGAGCAAGAGGAGATGGCCTGGGCTTCTGGGCCCGCACCCGCTTCTCCGCTCCCCTGCCCAGCCTGTTCCTCGTAGTCCACCTTCCTGCCCACACCTGCTCTCTCCTCCCTGGCTAGGCGAGGCCCCCTGGAGGCAGCCAGCGAGCCGTGTGACCCGGAGCACAGGCTTTGGGTCCAGCACCTCCTCTGAGGAGCAGTGTGACCTTGGGCAAGTCGGTTTACGTCTCTGGGCCTCGTGACCTCACCGGGAACAGAGGGGTCATTGGCAGCCCGGTTTGAAAAATCCGATCCCTTGGCCTCAGACCTCACGGCTCTCGCTAAAAATGTTCGTCATCTGTGAGTTATTGCAGGAAGAGCTTACAGAACCTTGGGCTCTGCTCGCAGGCCCGGAGCCAGTAGCTTTGTAAGTGAGGCCCCGCCTGTCCTTCTCTAAGAACAGAAATTCTCATCCTCACCTAGAGCAGGGCTTGTCAAGTTTTCAGCAGCAACAATAAAATGCTCTGAGCGTTACTTATTAAAACAGAGGTTAGATCATGTTTAAGTGTTTTGCTCTTTCAATGTTTAAACTCCTTTATTCAAAATTTTAGAACCAACGGTTTTCCCGAAGGGTCCTCACTCAGTTCCGTGACTAAGAATCGAGGCCGCCCGACACTTGCTCCTCGAATCCCTCCCCTTCCTGGCCAGGGCCGAGCACCTGCCACCCGAGCGCCGACCTCGGTGACCTGGCGACCAAGCGACCTCCCCCTGGGTCCGTGTCGCCAGCGAGCCTCCTCTATCCCCCAGATCGCGGAGACCTATGCCTTCCTCCCGAGAGAAGCCGTGACCCGCTTCCTGATGAGCTGCACCGAGTGTCAGAAGAGGATGCACTTTAATTCCAATGGCCTGGAGCCCAAAGGTAGGGGAGCAGGCGGGCGTGCTGGTGGCTTGGGGGAGGTTGTGCAGAGACAGGCCCTCCCACCGGCAGGGCCTGCCCTTGGCCGGCACCGAGAGAAAAGTGCGCGGCCAGCAGTTGTCATGATTCCCAGAGGCCAGTGTGGGTCCATGCCCAGAGAACCTCGTGTTGGCTCTTTGTTTTCTGGGGTGTTTTTTTTTTCAGCTTAAAAAAAAATGTCGGGTTTCCTTTAAAAACCGATGGTATGTTCCTACTTCCTTTTAAGACCGTTCATCTCCCACTGAGGTTCCTGGTGGCAACGAACACCTCGCCCGAGTCCCCGAGCACCTCAGACTCTTGCCACGCGGGCCTCACCCCGGGCAGTGTCCTCATGGGTCTGGTCCCGCCGCCCTGACTGTGAGCTCTCTGAAGACAGGAGCGCACCCCTCGCCCCATGCACCCTTGTACCGTACGGCCTCCCCCCTGCCAGTAGTCGGTCCTCCCTCCCCGAGGACATCCAGGGAACTGGTGGGGACTACTTCGAATTTAAATGCCCACGGCGCTCCTAGGCTGCTCCTGGGCTTCGGGCCTGTAAAGGTTGCTAAAGTCAGTGGGCGTTTTGCCCGAGGACGGGAACAGACTCGGCGTGAGGGCGGGCCGTTCGCTGGGGTGGTCCTCGGGTGGCATCTGCCGTTTCTGGGGAGGGAGAAACCAACAACGAAGCTCAAACACAGTAGACGACGACAGAGAAATTGGAACCTAGATCTCAAGCATTTTGGGGTGCTTTTCTCACTTCGGTGGTCTGGTGCGCGTGAGGGACTCTGCCCTCCGCTGACTCGCCAAATCCAGAAGCCGGCCTGTCTGTGGGGTCATTAGGCCGTGGCTGCTGCTTCGCCGGGCACGTTGGGTAGCTTCTAAAGCGTGTGGGGACGGGAACACGTGTGCTTACTGCCTCGCAGACGCTGGGGTCCTGGTTTAGGAGCTGAGCCCCCAAGGCCACACCGGGCAGGCTCGAATCCCCGCTCCGCCGGCCAGCAGCTAGCTGCGTGTCCTGAACAAGTGACTTCATCTCTCCGAGCCTCTGCGTCCTCATCTGTGAGATGGAGTGACTCACGGTGCCTACCTCGGGGGCTGACGAGGCCGGAGAGCTAAGCCCTGCACCTGGCACCGGGCTGCCGGCAGGACGAGTGAGCCCTGGCTGTCGCAGTTACCGTAGTAACGCGCCTGCCTCAGAGGCCCGGCCCTGGCTGCGGAGGGCTTTCCCTGCCCCCTGCCGCACCCCCAACCCCGTCAGGGTCTGGGTCCCGTGGGGGCGCGTGCCCTGGTGGTGGCTGCCTGTCCCCTCCTGTTCTGGCTTAATCGTTTCCATAGCAACTGGCGGAGTCTCACTGAAGCACTAGCCTCGGGAGCGGAGGCCAGGCCGAGAGAGGGACCGCGTTGGTGGGCTGCCCTGGGGTGTCTGCGGGCTCGCTCTGTTCTGCTCCCCTGCTCTCCCCGCTGGTATGGAGGACGCGCCTCGCCTCCCCCTCTCCTCAGTGAAGGCTGCAAGGTCTCCAGGCCGCAGCTCCGCTCCTCAGCCGTGGGCTTCGGCATGGCGTAGTGTGGCCGGCGCGGCCGAGAGGGCACCGCGGCATCCTGTTTCTTCTCCAGGCTGCCACCATCATGCCCCCACCCCTGGGGAAGAGGAGGGAGGAGAAGGATGGGAGGGAGGAGAAGGATGGGAGGGAGGTGGAGAGAGAGAGGGAGGGAGGGAGAGAGAGAGAGAGAGAGAAAGAAAGAGACCATGCGTACTCATACTCAGGCCAGGAGGGAGCCGCCTAGAATATAAACCAGCCCCGAGTGCTCTGTGCTGGGGCCTCCCTTGCCAGGGGTTTGCTCCAGGCGGGACGGGGCGCAGGCAGGGTAAAGCTGCGTGGTACCCTTCCTAGCCGGTCCTCGGGCAGAATGCCACTTCTGTGTCCCCGGGAGGGGAGCTTCCCACGCCGGGAGAGGAGGAGACACTGAGGGAGCGGGAGACAGTGCGGCCCCTGGAGACGCCTGGGCTGGGCGGGGAGAGGGGTGGTGGTCCAGAAGGCCTGGGTGTGGCCCCTGGTCCCTGCTGTGTGTCCTCTGGCAGGCTGGGGACCTCTCTGCTCCTAACAGCTTCTATGATCCTATGAGGTATCTGTCCCACCTTGCCGCTAAGAAAATGAGGCACAGACAAGTGTCGTGGTGGAATCCGTTGTCCAAGCTCCACCAGAAGGCAGGAGGACTCATCTGACCGTCGGCAAAATGGGAGTAACGCCTCCCTCGTGGAGCCGAGTTAAAGGAGCCCATTCTGTAGGGCACCTGGGGCGGCAGGTACCTGGGGGATGTCAGCCCGTTCCCCCCACCCTATTAGGTGCATGGCCATGGTGTCGAGTCACAAGAATGCCGGTGTTCAGGCGGCCCCACAGGGAGACCCCCGGTCAGTCAGCCTATCTAGGCGAGTGCCCCGGGTCCACCCCCTGGTTGCAGGGCAAAAGGGAAGGGCTTGGTTCCCGGAAGCTGCCGGTGGAGAGCCTCGGAGTGGAAGAGGCTCCCCTGCCTGCTTAGTGGCCAGAGGCACTGGCTGCCCGGAAGGCCCCTGCCAGCTGGCAGGTAGGGTGTCCCTTCTGCTCCCCCAGCTGCGAGCCCACAGAGCTCATCTCCCCCCACCGTGCTGGCCTCCCTGGAGGAAGGAGGCCACACTGCTCTTTCGCAGGCGCCTGCCCCTGCCATGCCAGCCCTCCCCCTCCACCCCCGCCCTCTCCCGCCCCAGGGCTCAGACGCAGGCCCGTGTTCCTGTCCCAGGAAGGTGGGGCAGGAGGGGGACAGGCAACAGGATGGAGACTTCTCGAGGGGCTGTTGGGAAAACGCCTGGCTTCCTGGCCTCGTGTTAAAAAGAAAGAAAGGAAGCGAAGCAGCCTCCCCTGCTCAGCAGTTTGCCCCCGGCAGAGCGCGGGGGCCTGGACAGTCCCGTGCCCTCCCCCAACGCCAGGAGCACAAACAAAGGAGGCAGGCCGAGGATCAGGAAGTCCAAGGATGGGAAATTCCAGGGCCGCCCGCCTCCACGCTCCTTTTCCACCAGCCCGGAGCGAGTCTGGGCAGAGAGGGGACAGAGAGTGAGAACCGGGGGTGCCCTCAGACCAGCCCCAGCTCCTGGAGAAGGGCCTCTGGAGGCGTGCTCCGGTGTTCTCTGATGCGACACCATATTATTTGCAAGGCGGCAAACTCGGAGTTAGCAGCGGGCGGCCCAGTTTTCTCCCGAAGGGTCCCTTCCTCCTTCCTCGACAACCGAGCTGTCCACTCGGGCGGTGGTTCCTTCGCAGCCAGGCCCGGACGCCTCTGTCTCGGGCCAACCCCCTCTGTGCCCGGCCCCTCCAGATCCCTCCTTCCTTCCCTCCCCACACGTGACCCACGGCAGCTGGTTCCTACACCCCTGCGGAGTCTTTCCAGTGCGTTCCCATACTCACTTGCCGTGTGACATGGGGAGGGCGCCTCATCTGTAAAATGGGGTCGTTAATACCGGTACCCACCTCCCGGAGCAGGAGGGTCTGCGCGGCGTTCCTGACGAGGGCTGAGTAGCCGCCAGCTAAGCGGCGGGACGCGTGCAGATCCGCCCTCCACGAAGCCGTCTCGAGCTACTCCAGAGCCCTCTGCGCCCTTCCTCCTCTGCCCTCTGATGGGCTCCGCATCGCTCCCGCCCCGCCAAGTGCGGTGATCGGACCACCTTGCCCCCCGCCCCCGAACGCCCACGCGTCAGTGCTCCTCGAACACGGGCTGCTCTGCTGATTCACTCCCCTGGGCAGGAGGCTTCCCGTCACCTTCCGAGCCAGCCCCCGGCCTCGGGTCTCTGGTTTCCAACTGGAACACCCAGCACGGGCTGGCTGGTCTCGTGGCTCCTCTGCATCCGGCCCTGCCTGGGGCAGCTTTGCCGCTGGCGCCCGAAGCCACGGGCCCCTCTGGACTGAGTTCTTCTGTTCTGTAGGTGAAAGCTCCTGAGAATTGCCCCCTCTTGCTCCGCGTGGAGGAGCGAGGGCCACAGCCGCCCCGCAGTTGGCCTCGATGGATGCGCGCCACGGGAGCCTGGCTGCGGAGGTCAGCACTGGGCCTGGCCTGAGTCACGCCTCCACACCTCTGATTGTTCTCGAGGCCCATGAAACCAGGGCTAGCTCTTGGGCAGGTCTCCGTTTTCCTCGCCAAGCGCGTTGAGACATTTCTTTGAGTGATTCCTCTGCTTCTCTCGCCAGCAGCCTGCTGGATTATGGTGGCTCTGTGAACCTCGCGATCTCCCGACTCACCGGTGGTATCGCTCAGTGACTCGAGCGTGGCCGCTGTGTGTGTTGACCACAGTGGGGGCTGGCCTGTCTCAGCAGGGCCCAGGGAGGCCACGGCGGGCCCATTCGTGCGTCCACCTTAGCTTGTGCCCGTGGTGGCCTGTGGGCGCGCGACTCCACGGAGCTCCCGGGGCGCCCGCTGGCTTCTGCACCGCCCCTCTTTCCTACCAAGTTGATCCTCTTGACGTGAGCTGCTTAGCACCTCCAGAACCTCCTGGCTGCCGCAAACCCTGCCTGCCTTTCTCCCCACTGTGGTCCCACTGCCAGCCCCCTGGCGTTCCCTCACCTGGAATGCTACCCTCCCCCCTGCCCGCCACGGCCCCGCCTCCCCACCAGAACTCTCACTTCTGGAGCCTCGGGCCTGAGCGTCCCGCTATACTTGGGTCTCTGACGGATTTGCGCGAGCATCCTCAAGACACCCTGGTTCCCCCCAGACGGGGCATCCCGCCTCCTCTTCTTGAGCCCTCCCGGCTCCCCTCTGAGCACTGGAAGTGGTTTCTGATCTGTGGGCCTGCTGGGGATGGAACGGGCCAAGGAAGACCCCTTCCCCCTCCTCCCACGAGTGCCTTCCTAGCCATTGGTTTTTTGTTTTCTTTCCTAAACCAAGCCGTACCTGGCTTTATTAGAGCTGCCTTCTGGTAAGCAGTCGTGGGATTTTAGGTGGGACATGGGTGACCATCAGGGAAAAAAAACAATGCCCGGCCTCCATGGATGACCAGACACGGAGAGTCGACACGGCCTTCCACGAGGTCTTCATCTGTGGCTCTGGCCAGGGGTCCTGAGGACGGGGATGGCCCTGCTCACGCGCCATGTCATCTGACAGCTCCTCACCAGACAGCCATGTCTTTGAGGAGATGAAACGGAAATGGCAGAGTTCTCCGTCTGGAGACCCAGGATCTGAAAACAGGAACCACGGCTCTTCTGAGCGACGCCCTCCCAGTGCGGTTGCTCAAACGCCTGCCTCACATATGGCCTCGCGCCCCGCCGATCTGCGGGGGAGGGAGGGCCCAACGTGCTCCTGGGCCTAAGGAGGTCAAGTCTGGGTTGAGAGCGGGGCAGCAAGAGGAGGCCTAACGGACGCCAGCACGGGCGTTAGCTCCCTCCCCGCGCCGGGCGTCTGTGTGAAGGTGCTGACGTGCAGCCGTGTCAGAACCCGCTGCCTCAGGACCGAGAGGAAATCCCTACAAAAAAAGAAAGTTCAGCTCATTTGAAGCCAGTGTTCTGAGATCTTCCATTAGTGACATTTCCTTCTTCCTCAAAGAACAGAAACCTCCCTCGAGGAACCCCCAACACTCTGAGCGTGACAACATAGCTTTAAAAAGCAAGCCACAGTTGTACACTTTTATAAACCTTGATGGTGTCCGAGCTGCGCCGTCGCCAGAAACACACCGCCTCAGAATGACACCCCTCGACCCCCAGACCTGGTCTCCCCGGACCCCGGTCTCTGCAGGACCGTTTCTGTCCTTGTCAAAGCAGGGACTCCCTTGTCCCTTTGGGTAGCTTCACCCCCTTGTTTGCAGGGATTTTTTTCTTTACTGTAAAATATAACACACGACTTGCCGTTTTCGTGATTTTTAAGAGTACCTTCAGGGGGGCATTAATTATACTCACACCACTGAGCAACCCTCACCACTGGGTGTTTCCAACACGTTTCCGCCACCCCAGACAGAAACCACGTGCCCGTGAAGCAATAACTCCCATTCGCAGCCCCCGGTCTCCAATAACCTCCGCACAACTCTCCGTCTCAACGATCGGGCCTCCTCTTGATAGTCCAGCTCAGTGGGATCCTAGCTTGGGCGGCTGGCTTCTTTCACTCAGCATGGCGTTCCCGGGGTCTCGGGGACCTTCCTGGCCTGGGCTCCGGCCCCTGCCTTCCTCCACCGAGGCCCCAGCGCCCGCTTGCCCTTGAGCCCACCTCTCCAGCATGAGCGTGGTGGTGGTGGTGGTGGTGGCGGCGGTGGAGGGCAGGCTTTGGCAGAGTCCAGGAGTCGCTCCTGCTCCTCCTCCTCCTCCTCACACTGCTCAAATCCCAGCCCGTGGACAGAACTATGCATCAGGGGGAGCTTCGGGCCAAAGGCCCAGAGTCTCGGAGGCAGGAAGAGGAGGCAGGAGACCAGGTAACCAAGACGCTTCCCCAGGCGGAGGGTGAAGCCGTGTCAAATGACTAGATGACCAAAGGAGGCCCCGCTTTGTGTGACAGGTCCCAGCAGGTGACTCCAGGGTTTTGGGACTGGTCATAGCAGGAGGCATCTCTGGAGAAAGCTGGACTGGGGAGAGGGGCGACGGGCTCCCTTTCAGTCCTGCTCCCCGTCTTCCTTGGCTTATTCTTGTGCCGTGTTAGTCTGTCCCTTATGGTCCCCACGGTGGCGCCTCAGACGCAGAACGCAGTGACTGGGCACTGTCCACTGCAGCAGCCTCTGCGGAAGGCAGCTGAGCCAGAGCTTTTAAGAGTTATGAAACAGTCTGGGGGGCGCCTGGGTGGCTCGGTCGGTGAAGCGTCCAATTTCGACTCAGGTCATGATCTCACAGTTCGTGAGTTCGAGTCCCATGTTGGGCTCTGTGCTGACAGCTCCGAGCCTGGAGCCTGCTTTGGATTCTGTGTCTCCCTCTCTCTGCCCCTCCCCTGCTCACATTCTCTCTCTCTCTCTCTCTCAAAAATAAATAAACATTAAAAAAAATTTTTTTTAAGTTATGGAATAGTCCTACCTTTCGACCCCCGAATTCCATTTTTTGGAATACGACCAGAAATACGGACCAACACAGTTGAACAATACTACAAAGATGTTCCCTGTAGTATCATTTATAGTAGCCTCCAGTAGGAAACAACCTAGCCGGCCAGTCGTAGGCGAATGACTTGAGTACGTGATGATAAAATAGCACGCAGCCATAACAGCGCTGTTTGCAAAGCAAAACGAGAGTTGCGGTGGGGGGAGAGACGACCACGGCAATGTTAAGTGGAAAAAAATGTTTTTAAGCAAACTAGAATCTTCTGTGTGCATTTTCATCTCAAGTGCGTGAAGAAGAGAAGTCACAGGGAAAAAATAAACAGAAGCATATGTCAAGCTGCTTGGTGCAGTTACTGGTTTTTTGGCCTTTACATCCTTCCACGTTTTGCAAATTCTCCACGAAAAGAACACGCATGACTTTGATCTTCAGGACAAGAAAGCAATAAACGGGAGGAACAGGGCTCCCCTCCGTGCGGTTTAGGAGGAGCCAGAATGTGGGAGGGGGTAGCGGAGGCCTGGCCCAGACCCGTGAGCCATATGGTACCTGACAGTGCTTTTGGGGGGACGCCGTGGGGGCGGGAGGTGGGGTCAGGTGGCGGCAGGCAGGTGTGCACCAGGAAGCTGGCTTAGGCCAGGGTTGGAAAGGAAACCGCCTTCGAGGCCCCGGCAAGTGTCAAAATCGAGTGAAAATGCGCACAGGAAATGGTAGAGGCTGCGGCAGAGCGGAGAGTTCACGCCCTGCCTAAAGTGGCCGCTGCCAGGCCGCCCTGGCGGGTGGCCAGGCAGGAGCGTGGGCCCTGTGTGACCAGACCCTCCAGCTTCCAAGGAAGCCAGCCAGCCCCCACGGTTAACATGTGAACGCCCGCTGAACGCCGGCGCCCGACCGAAAAATGTTTTCAGGGCCTCGCAGTCCACATCCGCGGGCCACGTGTGGCGGCGCTTGAGCTCTGTCCCTCCCTCCTCCTCAGGCTCTGTGTGGGTGGCAGGGGGCGGTGCCGGCCGGGGCGGGGGCCGTGGCCCAGACTGAAAGTGGCTTCCTTGTGTTCTCGCTGCCAGAAAACGAGCCTCCCTCTCCCCTGGTCTCCGGGATCATCGACTACAACATGCCCCTTACCTCCACGTACCTGAAGCAGATGAAGCTGCGAGTGATGAGCTCCCAGGAGCAGGTAAGGCGCATGGCTCTCGTCTCCTTGCCCCGCCCCACCTGGAAGCGTCCTAAGCCGCCCCAGGATGTGGGGGCCACGGCAGGGGTAAACACACCGGAAATGAAAGGGGACCTTACCTGGTCCTGGTCATCTGGTCCTTGCGGTCCCGGCTGGGGGTGGGGGGCGGGGGTGGGGGTTGGAAAGAACGCCAGGTCTCCGGTGAAACTCCAGAAGCTCATGCTTCACAGAACTTTCCCCAAGGGCAGGGGTGAAGGAGGGGGTGCGCATGAGCTGTAGACCTCGGCTCTTAGGTTGTCCTCTCTCTGCTTTCTGCCCTTTGTCTGCTAAGTCACTCACCTCCCTTCCCCAGGGAGGCGAGAGAGAGAGCGAGAGCGAGAGCGAGAGCGAGAGCGAGAGAGAGAGAGAGAGAGAGAGAGAGGGAGAGGGAGAGGGAGAGGCGCCCTGGCTGCTTGCCTGTGGCCTCTCGCCCTGGGGGCCCAGAGAGGCCAGAGGATGGGCCTTGGAGGGCGGCCCGGGTGAGATAAGGCCCTGGGGCCCCCGGCTGTCCAAGACTCCCCAGCGGGGATTGCCAAGTGCTGTCAGGCGCCATGGAAACAGGCTCTGAAAAGAAAACCGCTCTTGCCTGCTTCCCCGCACAGTCTACCTTCTGGCCCTTTGCAAAGCGAGTAGCGTGACCGTCCTTCAGGGAAGGACTAGGTGAATGCGGCCCGCCTCCCCCCGCCGCCGCCTAGAACCAGAGTACGAGTTCTCACGCGGCTCCATGCGTTCTCATCTGTTGCGACGGCAACCGACTAGACCTTTGAGGCCTACCCGGGGGAGCGGGTTCTTCCCCTCCACCCGCATTGAGAGTCTGACTTCCGGCCCCGGTGCGCGCCGTCCCGCATACCGCTGGTCTCCTTGACAGCCCGGGCGCCTGTGTCCGCAGAGTGGGCGATGGCTCCACGGCCGGCTCCAAGGTGATGTCGCAGGATGTTTAGGTAGCGTCTGGGGCCGTGGCACCCACGTGGCGGATCTGAGCTGGCCTGCCTGAGCATGACTCGTTCCGCCCGCCCCCGGGGAGGGGGATGTCCTCCCAGCCCCCGAAGGTTGACCGAAGCACGCCTCGTTCTGGATGGTAGTGCCGTCTGTGTCTCTGCGCCTCCCGTGCCTTCTCTCCTGGCGTGGCCTCCTCTCCGACGGTTACGTCCCGAAGAAGGGTCGCGTAATCAAAAATAATGGCAGTGGGGAAACTGGTGGGGGCGTTTCTAAGTCACAACGGTGGAATCGCTTCTGTGTGGCAATGGCAATAACGCGGCGGTACTTCTGTTAATAGTTACGGAATCTAAACACCACCGTGCGGGTTCAGGGCGAGATCTCTGGCCACAGTCAAAGAGTAAGTTCCTTTCCCGTAACCATCCACACCGTGGTAAGCACGTGGTTCCTCGCGCCTTCTTTTCACCTTCCTCATGCGTAACCGTGGAGTGCAGTCACTCAAACAGCGGGCAGTACTGCCGCATGGCTCCTCCTTCCCTACAGAAGGGTGCTAGGTCCGGATCGCCACCAGAGCCGGCGGCAGTCAGGGTGGCCCGTGCGGTGGCCCTCGTCACTGGATCGTGTGTTATTTCATTTCGTTACACAAATCCTTGCAAGCTGGGGGCGGGGGGTGGGGGGGTTAAAGCTATCGGCTAGGTGCATTTGCAAGGATTCAATCATTCAACAAATATTTCCAGAGCCCTACCCCGTGAGCTCACCTAAGGGATGAGCGAGTCTTTGGAACTACCGTTTCTAGTTCTTCTCATGACTGGGGGGAAACAGACGCTAATGAAAATAAAAAAAAAATCACACTCCACTGCCCAGCTCAGAGGAGGTAGCCATAAACAGTTGGAGGGAAGGATTCATCAGTTATCACAGTGCGGCTATGATGCATGCCATGCGGGAGGACACACGGTCTGTGTGTACTCTTCGATGGGCATGAGGGGTGACCCGAGGCAGGGCGTTGCTTCAGAAAGGGATGCTTGAGCGGAGACGGAGGTCTGAAGAGCCGGAAGAGCTCCAGGCTAAGGACACAGCTTGTGCAAAGGCCCTGTGGCTTGCGGGAGGACGGTGCCTGTGAGAATCTGAGAGGCTGTCGTGGCGGGCGCAGAGAGTGTGAGGTATTCTGTTGTTGAAGTAAAGGGGGAAGACACAAGTGCTGGGCAGAGAAGCACTTGGGTATCTGTGAATGAACCAAAGTTCATGAAACAAGAGGGATAAAACAGCCTGCTGAGGTGTGGGCTACTCCCAAAGAAAGGCGGGTTGTGGGAAGGCCTTTTTCTCCAGGGTGCTCTGAGAGTCCAGCTGGGACTGGCGTGGACAGCAGGTGTCTCAGAGTCGACTCTGTCTTCCTCGCCTGCCTTCCTAGTGTCCCAGATGGGGGCCCGAGGAAGGCATCGGCTCATCAAAGGGGCAGAGCTTCCCTGCAGGAGACGCAGCAGCCCTCCCCGGGCCTCGGGCCTGGCGTCTGCCGGGCTCCAGCACTCCCTGCAGAGCGGCGAGCTCGCAAGGCCTCGGCCTCCCAGGCGATCGCTCTTCGATGGCGAAACAAGAAATCCCATTGCTCAGTGGATTATTCTTCTGTAGGAGCAAGGAAGGGCCGGGGACCCAGTAGTCTTTGCTTCTCCAGCTTGAGTCGGAGCGAAACGGACATATATTTGAATTGGGAGCTTGTTTCCTAGGGGGAAGCGGGAGTCGGGCTCCCCTCGGGGCCCGTGGATGGCGTGTCGTGCGAACGTGGCCGTGGGCCTGGCTCTGCCGCTGTCAAGTCCACGGGCTGACAAGGCTCTGAAAGTGGCTTCATTCCCTGAAGCCCCCTCCTGACCCCGAAATGCCGACAGAGGGCACCGACGGTGTT
>CM057844.1:23605000-23770000 GCA_030068075.1 Paguma larvata | reverse complement strand
TCCACAGCTCGCGCTCAGAAGGGTTCAGCACTCGCTCAGCGTCACACCAACCACTGACACGAGTGAAACTCGGATCTCTTCCGTCCCTGAACCTGTGCCCCTGCCAGAGCCCCCGGCCCTGCTCTCCCCACACTCCTGGATGAGGATGCGCTCCTCAGCACCCGCAGCAGGCCTGTCACCCACGGGGCTGGAGGAGCCATGTCCTTGGCAGAGATGCCGGCACAGCACGTCAGGGGTCTTCTGTTTGGCCTGGGAGCTGGGATCTGCTTGAAGTACATGATGCTTAAGGAAGTGCCACAAGGGGAATGTGGCAGGGGGATGGGATTGGGAGGCAGGTCACCCCTACCTTGCGTGTGCTCAGTCGCCGGCGGGGGACGCGTGTAATTTGGTATGCGCACTATGGCTGGGGTTCTCCTGACCTTCCCTTAGATCCCGGGGTTTGGACCAAGACCCTGTGGTAGAAATCGTAGCCGGATCTGGAAGGAGGGAGACAGATTGTCTTCCTTCCTCTGCCACGTACTTCCATTTGACAGATGTGGAGGCTGAGATCCCTGGATTTTTTTTTTTTTGGTTCTGCTCTTGCTCTGTCCGGAGTGCGAAAGCTGTCAGCACCTTCTTAGGCCTCCCCTTCCCCAGTTCCTGGAGCTGTGCTAATGTCCTGCTGATGGTTTTAATCGTTCTCCCAGCAGCCTATGAAGTGGGAAGGAAGCTCTTGCTTGTCTCCATCCACCTCTGCCTCCCTCTCTACTGCCTCTCTCCTGGCCCAGGGTTTTCCTTGGGGCCTAGAGGGTGCGGGAGGACCTTGAAGGCCCCAGCAGACATGTGGGGCCTCCGAGGCCATAGCCCCTGAGTTTCCAGAGCCTGGGCCCTCATGCTCCTTGCAGCCGGCCGGCGTGGAACAGCACTGGTTTTAGCCAGGATGCTGGGCCCCGCCCCCACCCCCCATGCAGAGACCCTAGAGGCAGGCTGACGGTATCAATCCCACCACCTACGAGCCACGGGACTTCGGGCAAATCCCTTTGCTCCCTGTGCTTTGTTACTCGAGAGTAATAATAACACACCGAACTCCTGGAGTTATCCCAAGAGGTGAATGGTGCAAGGCCAGCTCAGCGCTGAGCACGGTGCCTGGCCCCTTAGAACTCCGGAGCACACCTCAGGGACCTCTCCTGCCGCGAACGCACCTTGCGTTCAACAGACACAGGGAATGACCTTGTGCAAGAGACCAGGGCCATGAAGTCGAGTGAGAGTATAACTGTTCTCAAGGAGCTCTTCTTAGCAGACGGGACAGCGGCTGTGGAACCGTGACCCAGACAGAAACAGAGGCGAGAAGGGGCCAGGAACCTGCCAGGTGGTTCAGGGGACTCTTATTTTAAAATGAGATTCGGGGCTTTCGCTGTAACCGACCTGGGCATAGAGGGCCCAAGCTGCCAAGAGGCAGCTTCTAGGTGGCCCTGAGCAGGTGAAGGCCAGAGCCAGTTTGGGGAAAGGAGGAGGAAGAAGAAAGACGAGGAGGAGGAGGAGGAGGCTCAGAGCGTGTGTCTTTCCCGGCAGTGATGGGGGCAGGAAGCGAGCACGGTCCTCGTGCGGAACTGCCTCGGGTCCCAGCCCCCTGAGTGCCGGAGAAAACAAGCCCACTCCGAAAAGCTCTCCACACTCGCTTTTTTTTTTAATTGTGATAAAAGATTTGTAATGTCAAATTGGCCATTATAACAATTTTTTAGAGTTTATTTATCTATTTATTGATTGATTTTACTCATCGCTACACCCAGTATGGGGCTCAAACTCACAACCTCGGCCAATATCAAGAGCTGCATGCTCTTTGGACTGAGCCCCCCAGGCGCCCCCACGTTAGCCATTATTAAACGCACAGTTCGGTGGCTTCGAGGACATTCACAACGTTATGCAAGCAGCACCCCTGTCTCCCAAAGTTTCTCATCACCCTGAACAGAAGGTCTGTAACCATTAAGCAATAACTCCCCATTCTCCCCTCCTCCAGCCCCTGGTAACCACTGTTTTACTTTTTGTCTTTATAAATGTGACTACCTAGGGACCTCATTTCAGTGGAATCACATAGTTAAGCTTTGTCCTTCTGTGTCCGGCTGACTTCACTCAGTGTAATGTGTGTCCAAGGTCCACTCATGTTTTTGCCTGTGTCGGAACTCCATTCCTTTTTATGGCCAGCTAATATTCCATTGCATACTGTACCGTATTTGATGTCTGCCTTCACCCACTGATGGCCATTTGGGCTGTGTCCACATTTTGGCTAACCACGTTCCCTCTTTAACCTATCGGACCAGGTTGCAGGACAGGGAGGAATTAAAGCAAGGCTCCGTTCCTTCTCTCCCTGAGTCCTTAACCCTCTTTGTGACTTTCTTTTCTCATGAACACTGTCAACCTCAGAAGGACCCCAAGAAATGGGCCGACCCAAAGAAGAAGAGAGAGCCTGTTGCTTGATTCAAACGGTGCCTGACTCGCAGGGCTCTTACCTGTGGAGAACCCAGGAGCACTGACTCGGATCCAGAGTTAAGAGCTTGGTGACAGTAATGATCTCTGGGGCACCTAGCTGGCTCAGTCCAAAGAGCATGCAACTCTTGATCTTGCAGTCGTGAGTTCAAGCCCTACAGTGGGCATAGAGATTGCTTAAAAAAATAAAATCTTAAAAAAAAAAAACAATAATGATCTAATAATCTCTTCCTTCCCCTTCCTCAGGCTGTCCTGCAGCTCAGGCAAGGTGTGAGCTCAGGGGAGAAATAACGGAAAGGAACCATTTCCGTGTCCCTGCTGTGGCTCAGGGTGTGTAACCTTCGGTGGTCTCTTAAGGAAGCAGAGGTTCTTTTAAAATTATTTCTTTAAAATTAAACAGTAATCTTCATGGAATAGAACTAGCATTTAGAACTTTTCAATCCCTAGAGAAAATAAAAGAAACTAAGAAAACATGACCAATGCAGCAGGAGTAATTAAATGAGGGAATCAAAGAAGAAACAACTAAAAAGATATAACAAGTAGAAAACATAAATAGGCTAAGAGGAACAAGACCAAATGCCAGTAAATCACAGTAAACGTAAATGGGTTAAATTCCACTGCAAAGAATTAAAAAAAAAAAAAAAAGCTCAAATGAGGGTTTTTTTTTAATGGCAAAGTTCATTTAGATTTACAAAAGACATTTTTTTTAATGACACAAAAACAAGGATGAAAACAAGAGAAAGAGAAGGCCGTGCTGCTCCCATCAAACAAGGAAATGTTCCAGGCAAAAAAAAGCATTAAATAGGACAAAGTGGGATATTCGATGTTGATCAAAGGCAGTTTCCCAGTAAGATTTCAAGAAGTCAGAGCCTCTTGACCTTGGAAGTTGCCCTTGGGGGAGGTTGAGGAGGCAGTTGGTCCTGGGGAACATAAGTAGCGCCTTTAGGCTTCGCCATGAGAGGCGGCATCCGTCTTCCATGTCCCCGTCATCAGTCTCTTCACCTTTTGTCATTTGTGGTACTGTCTCGCTGTAGCCACTTCTCTAGACCCGTCTCTTCAAACTTGGAGCATCTCTGTTTGCTCTCCGGAAGGGTGCCTGGAGGGGAATGTGGTGTGGATCCTGAAGAACTTGCGAGAGTGTGGATCTGCTCCTCGGCTACCCGGACTTTACTCCTTCTCCTCCTCTCCCCGCTGGGCTCATCCCCCAAGGCATACTGGGGCTGCTTTCTCAGTGCCCAGCCTCCTCCTTTTCTCCCAACCCCCGGCCTTCCTGGCTTCCTCCTCTTGCTCCATCTCCTGCCTCCCGCCTCTCAGACACCCTTAACAGGCCTCTGGGATCAGCCCACCTGTTACTTGTTCTGTAGTTGAACTGGAGGGGTGCGGCTTGCCTCCATCAGAGTCCAAAAAGGCCCTGAAATGGCCCTGGCTCTATTTTCAAGATCTCAGACGCTAGAGCCCAAACCTTTTCCTGGCTCAGTAAATCCCTGGCACCGTGGAAGGTTTGTGCTGCGGCCAGAAAAACAAAAAGCAACTGAAATATTGACCTTGACCAAGGCTGCTGTTTGGATTTTTCCAGGCAAAGAATGGTCCTTGGAGCATCCGCTGTGAGGCGATGCGCAGGTCGGGTAGTTGCCCCGTGCCCCTCAGGCCCGCCCCCAGAACTCCGGGCTGGCTCCGTTAAAGAAACAGCATCTCAGGTGGCCCTTTATCTCTTTTTGTTTTCGTTTGTTTGTATTCATTTTTATTTTTATCAGTAGAATATGTATTTTAAAAATCAGAGAGAAAAACAGCAGACCCTGCCCTGGCCTTCCCACTTTAATTTCTTCTTTTCAGAGACAGCCCCTTCTCTTAGTTATCTTTTCGCTCTCCTGGTTTCACTTTTTGTTTCTAAATAGCATATGCTCATGCTTCTAATTTTTTTATCTGGGCAGTTTGGGTTGATGTCGTTTAATTTCTTGCTGTATTAGATAGATATTTATACTATTATACCTTTTCCTAAATATATATATTATTTCCCCTTCCTCCATCCCTCAATATTCTCCATACCTCTCTATATGGATAAATCACTTCATTATCTATATTATTATAACTGTGCAAAGATTATTCATAGCTGAGCCTATTAGCACACTGTGATTACATTTTCTTTCTTTTGATTCCCCGGAGTTACCCATTGCCTCTTTTTTTTCCAACCTTCACCCTCTATCTTTTGATCTTGCGTACGATGTGTGTGCTTTGTCATTTTTATTTTTATTTTTATCTTTCTGTGCTCAAATTTATCTTTTTTTCTTTAATGGCTTCTGCATTTGAGTCTTTAAAAAGCTAAGTAATTCCACTCCACATCCATGTTCTCCTTTAGTCCTTTTATGTTTTCATTTTTTTAATAGACTGCTTTTTAGAAAAGTTTTAAGTTGACAGAAAAATTGAGAAGATGGTATAGAATTCCCACATTATCCAACACACACACACACACACACACACACACACAGAGTTTCCCATACTATTAACATCTTATGTGGTTACAGTACATTTGCTACAACTAATGAACCCATACCGACACATTATTGTTAACTAAAGTCCATAGTTTATTTAGATTTCCTTAGTTTTTACTGAATTTCCTTCCTTCGGTTCCATAATCCTACTGGGGATGCCACAGTACATTTAGTTGTCATGTCACCTGAAGCGTCTCTTGGCTGTGACAATTCCTCGGCTTTGACTTGTTTTTGATGACCTTGACAGTTTCGAAGCCTACTCATCCCGTATTTTGTAGAATTCTGGAATTTGTCGGGTATTTTTCTCAATCTAAAACTGGGGTTATGGGTTATTAAGAGGAAGACCACAGACAGAGAGGGCCATTTTTACCACGTTATAGCAGGGGTGCCTTCTGTCAACATGATTCACGGCCGTTGCTGTTGGCCTTGGTCACACCTGGCTGAGATAATGTTTGTCAGGTTTCAAAACTGTAAAGCTGCACTTTTCCCCCCTCTCCATACTATGCGCTTTGGCAGGAAGTCACTATGTACAACCCACACCCAAGGAGTGGGGGTTATAGTTTCCCTACTTGAGGGCGAGGTAGCTACATATATTATTTGGAATTCTTTGGCATGGGAGATTTGTCTCTCCTTCCTCGTTTATAAATTTATTTAATCACTCAATAATTCATTTGTATGGTTATTTACTTTATCTCCAGTATTTTATAATCCAATACTACTTTATTTATTTTGATGCTGGAACCATTCCAGCTGGAGCCCCGGGAGCTCTTCCGGTTGGCTTCTGGGCTCTTCTGACAGACCCCAAAGGAGGGGTTTGGGGCTTCGTTTTTTGTTTTGTTTTGCTCTAGTGTTTCTTTACTTTCTGGCGCTATCACGGGCTCCGGACTCATCGTTTCTAGTTCTTGCCCCGATCCTCGAATCGGCCGTATCTCAAAGGAGCTCCGATCCCTTCTATTGAAGAATCCTATTAAAAACCACCATCCGGGTGCCAGGCGTGTTTATTGCTCCTGGAGTGTCCTGCCTTCCGCACCGTCTAAGCGGAAAGAGCAAAAAGTGAGCACGTGTTTATTTTTCAGTTACTCTCTGATCCCTTCGGAGCTTGCCTGGGCGGGGCCTGCTTCCCCTTCTGCGGGAGCATCATTTATTAAAGGATCTATTTTCTCCCCATTGATTTGAGATGCCACCTTTATAATTTACTAAATTTCCAGCTGAAACAGAATCTACTTCTATTGAGTCCATTGGCCTGTCTATTCAGTGTGCCAGCTCCAAACTGGTTTAAGTGTTAAAACTGATATGTCTTAATATCTGGTAGGAATGGTTTCCTTCCTTGTTGTCCATCTCTTCCAAGTTATCTTGGCTTGAAAAGAAAGTTAATTGGAAAAAAAAAGTTTAATGCCTGAAAGTTTTTATATCTCATTCTTGGCGGGGGAAGATAACATAGAGGCACTAGGTTTCGTTTGTGGGTTGTTTTTTTTTAATGTTTATTCATTTTCGAGAGAGAGAGAGAGAGAGAGCACGAGCAAGGGAGGGGCAGAGAGAGAGGGAGACTCAGAATCCAAAGCAGGCTCCAGGCTCTGAGCTGCCAGCACAGAGCCCGACGTGGGGCTCGAACTCAGGAGCCGTGAGATCATGCCCTGAGCCGAAGTCGGCCGCCTAACCGACTGAGCCCCCCAGGCGCCCTGTGTCCCCATCAGTTTGTAAAGGCTCAGTCCCCTTCCAGGCTGCTGACATCCACCCCCTGGCCTTTCAACTTCATTATCCAGGGAAAAGAAATGCACACAGCGCCCATAATTCACTGGTGCGGGCGGGAGAGGCGCCCGGCACCGCGAGCAGAAGCCTGCGTGCTAGGCCAGCCCGGGGATGCTTTATTTGTGTCCGGGGAAGAGCTGGGAGCGAGGTCAGGAGCCGCTTCCCGGGCCTCGTGAACGGGAGGCAGCTGTCTTCTCAGAGCTCTGACAGGCCGCCTCCCCCGGGAGGCACCCCCGGGAGCTGACTCCCGCTCTGTCTTTACCGAGGAGAGAGAGCCAGCAGGAAAGGGGGTGGTCTCTCCCGGGCTGGGCCAGGAAGGAGCAACTCGAAACATCCAGATGGTCACTGAACCGACAGCTGACCTCGCGACCCCCCCTTCTCGGGGCCCAGCCTGACCGAGGCCCAGAGGGGCCCCACCTTGCGACTGAGTCCTGTCGGGTGGCCGTCGTTGCTGTTTTTTCACAACTAAACTCCCAACCCCAGCTTTCAGGGTCCCCCTTCCGCCTAGGGCAAGTGGGCTATCTGGGGCGCGTTCTGTCCCGCTCCAGGGAGGCAAGCCCCCTGGTGGCTCTGTCTAGCCTTCCACTGAAGGTCCTGCAACATAGGTCTCTGGGCCCCCCCGGTGGCGGCGGGGCGTCTGGGGGTCGTGGCTTTTCCATGGGCTCGTGACCCGCCCCGACTCTGCCGCCCCGACGGCTCCCTCTCGCGTGGGGCGCACACGGGTCCCGGCACCCCAGCACGGAGCTGCTGGGGAGAGCTGACCCGGCTGGGCGGGCGGGCGGGCGGGTGGGGGAGCCGGGGCTTTGTAACCAGACCTGGGGGGTGCGGGAGGATTTCAGACGCTTCGGCAGCTGATGTCTGGAGATCAATTAGAGATAATGGCTTTGGGTGAACGCGGAGAGGCATGGCCAAGATTTCCCTGGTCATGATTGTGTTTACCTCATCAGCGGCCTTGTTCTTTCCTTTCTTTTTTCTTTTTTGAGGGTGGGACGGCACAGCGTGGCGCTGCGAATCCGTGCTGGCTGTTTTGTTTCACTCAGGGTGACCAGGCGAGGACCCCTGGCAGCCGGTCGCTGCCCCGCCATCACTCCGACCGAAGAGACAGAGGCCCACGGCTTCTGCTCGCGGCCCACCAGACCCTCGCCCTCCCCGTGACCCTGCGTTTGTACAGTCTTCGGATTCTTTCTTCCTTCCTTCTTTCAAAAATCATCGAAACTCCTACTATGTCCCGGATGCTATGCCCTACTATGTTCTGAGCACGGAGGATACAGCAGTGAAAGAGACAGATAAGGAGCCTTTTCTCGGGGAACTCACAGGCTGTAGAGATGATAAACAAATCAATAAGAAAAAAAAATACACAAGAGTGAGAAGTTTGGGGCAGAGAATTAAAAATAGGGACAGCCGATAGACTGCACCTCTGGGTGAGAAGGCCTCTCCAGAGAGGCGGCAATCCGAGCCCAGACTGTTATGAAGTAGCCAGACCTGGGGCCATGAAGGAGAAAAGCCTTGCCAAGTGGAGCAGACAGCAGGTGCAAAGGCCCTGGGGTGGAACGGCAAAGGGGGCAGGGCAGAGGGAGTGAGGTAGAGACATGCTTGGGACAGGCTTGAGCAGCCTGCAGAGATCAGCCCCCTCCGGGTCCGCCAACCGGACCCGAAGTTTGTCGTGTACAGTGTGAAACCCCAGGCTGCACTTTCCTCCGCCAGAGGAGAGCGGGGGCTTCACTGGGGGAGGTGGCGAGCGGAGATGAGCACCCGAGAGGGTGTCCAGGGACTCTGGCTCTAGGTATGGGCCCGCCCCTGCCCAGCTCTCTAACTTTCACTTCTCTGTGCTGTGGCTTCCCCGGGACCGAAGCTGCAGGCTTAGGCTAGGCTCTAGTGGTTTCCAAGGTTTGCTTTTTGACAGAGGGACCCCTTTCTTCAAGGAAATTCTTCCGGGGAGGAAGTCCGGCATATCGAGGGGCCGCAGCAGGCAGGCATGTTGCTGGCGAGGCTGGCAGAGGGGCCCACAGCTCTGCCCGCCTCCCCCTCCTATGCCCAGGCAGCACCCCCTCCACCCTTCCATAGGAGCCCGGTAGCAGAAAGCCTGGAGAGCTTTGGGCCGAGGTGCTAAATGACGGGCAGAAGGACCCGGCCCAGCATAACCACAGGCGGCCTGGCCTCGGGCCAGCACGCCTCTCCCGTAGCTTCCTCCTTGGTAGAAATGAGTAACAGAGCCCATCCCTTGCTAGCCCATGGTTGTTTTAAGGCTCGGATCTTTGGAATGTCTCTAAGTGCCTCAAGAAAAAAAAAAAATAGCATAGAAACAGAAGATACATTTTAACCGGTGCACTGCTGCGGCCCAGAAAGTGCCCAGGCACAACCGTGCAACCGCCTCAGCACCTTCCCCCGCTGCGGGGCTCACGGGGAAGGGAGAGAAGTGCTCGTCTTCTCCCAGGCGCCATGCGTGCACGGCAGGGACCCGGACAGAGCCCCCTTCCTCGGGCTTTTTAAGGAGTCTGCGTTGTAGAGAAATAGCCACATAGGAGCGGTGCCCTTGCTGTCCAGTCCGTACACAAACAGGAATCCCACGAGTCATTCAGGGAAGCTTTCGACTGCAAGAACAAAAAGTCAGCTGCCTACAGCCAAACATGAGGGTTTTTTACTGCTGAAACGAGACGAGTAGAGGAGCCGTTGTTGGGGTTAAGGTCTACAGTGTCCTTGATGCCTCTGACGTGGCTGACCTTTTCCTCACGCTTGCGAGGGGGCTGCTGTTGCTCCAGCCATCCTGTCCACATTCAAGGCGAGAGGAAGATGGAAAGGGGTGGTGTGAGCTGAGTCCAGCAAAGCAAAAGCTTTCCCAGAAAATCGCCAATAGGCTTTGGTTGACATCGCATCGGCCCGTGTCCCGTGGCTACCTCCAGCTGCGAGGGAGGCTCTGAAAGAAAGAATTTTGTTTTTCTACCCTCTCTAGTTGAGCAGAGGAAGGGAGGAAGGTGGAGTTGGGGTATCAGGTAAGTTAGACCACAGCGTCTCCCATGGCCTGGTCCTGGCACGTGCCAGGTCCTGTCTCCCATGCCACCGTGGTCCTGGCACGTGGGGCAGGACCCGGCACGCAGCGGGGACTCGGTCACGGTATCTTGGCTGAGGCCTTCGTGACGAACTACTTTTTCACATTATCGTCGGCATTCTGACCGCTAAGGCCCGGGCGAGCGTCCCGCGCTGGGTGTTGGTCAAGCCTCCCCCAGGCATTGCCGTGTCTCGACCTCACAGCAGCCTTCAGAGCGAGTCCCTGTTGCCCCCCCCCCCCTCCATCTTAGAGATGAGAAAACAAAGGCTTCGAGAGGCTAGGTTGCCTGCTTGAGGTCACGAGGAGGAAGGGCCTGAGCGTAGACAGAACGCACCCCGGGCACCTGCTCCGTGGCTCGACTCCCACCCCAGTGCTGCCCGCCAGGCACAGGACCCCAGCCACCAGAAAGTTCTCCGTGCAGTAGCTCTGCCCCCAGAACCCTTGGCCGTTACCCACATACTTCCCAGCTGCGGGCTCCTTCGCCGAGGGGTTCAGGGCAGAAAGGGGAAGTGCCGCCCGCCCCTTTCTCTTGGCAGCCTGTCCCCGCAGCCCAGCCCGTCTTCCCTGGAGCAGCATCCCGTAGCCGCAGCGTCTTGCAGGGGGCCCCCCACCCCGGCCTCTCCTCCGGTCACCCGCTGAAGAGCTGGCAAGACGCCCCAGGCCCAGCTTCCCTCAGGGGGCGCATGGAGAAGCCCCGGGGTCCCACCAGAGGGAGCAGCCCCAGCCCTTTGTCAGTGCTCAGCCCGAGCAAGACCTCCGAGGGCCCGGATTGCCCTGGCGGTTTGTCCTTCTGCCGCGCTGGAGGTCGGTGAAGCACATGACACCCCATGGCCCGCCTCAGTGGTTCGTGCTTGGCGGGGCACTGCACACACTCTGGGGCCCCACACACCCTGGTTCGACCCCCAGCACGGCCGCTAGCTTCCAGCTCTGTGGCTGTGGGCATGTCCCCTGGCCTCTGAACGCCAGCTTCCTCACCGTTGGGTGACTGGATGAGTCATTTAATCTTCCTCCCAGAGCCCCTGCTCTTCATTACAAAACGGCAATTAATATCAACCTCGCTATTTGGCTGACTCAATAAGGGAACATATACTACCACCCAGCGCGCCTGGCGCAGGGTGGGTCGCGGTAATTGATCACACCAAGCTCCGGGCTGCTCAACCGTGGTAACTGGCTCCGGCCTTTTCTCCTTTTCCAAACTTTTATTAAAGTATACCGCACACACAGAAGAGAGCACACCGTTAAGTGGACAGCTCAGTCAGACTTTCCAGACCCGATCCACCTCCTGTGGCCAATTCTCAGATCAAGAAACGGATCACTGTCAGCACCCCAAAGACCCTCTGCACCCCCTCCCAGTCACCACCCCCACCAAGGGTGACCACCACCCTGGCCTCTAAAGCATACATGGGTGTTGCCCATCCCAGAACTTTCTGTAAATCGAATCATGCAGCGGGCGCGTTTTTGCTCACAGACCTGAGTTTGTGAGCATGGTCTGTGTTGTGGTGTGCACTACCAGCCTGCTCCCTTCCGTCGCTGAGTGGAATTCCCCAGCACGGTGTGCCACGGCTGGCCGGCCTCCGTCAGCGTTCGCTTGGGTGGCTTCCAGGTTGGGGCTCCTGCGAATAGTGTTCTGTGACTGTTCCAGAATGTGTTCTGTAGGGACCATCTCTGTTTGTTTTGTTGTATGCGTACCTGGGAGTGGAAGTGCCGGGTGGCAGCGGGCCTTGGCTTTTTGGCTGAGCCTCTCCGAAGGTGCTAGGGATGCGGGGAGGGGGAGGGGTGTGCTCTGTGGGAGTTACAGAGTGAGTGCGGCCTGGGCTGCAGATGGTGTGTCTAATTCAGAGCTGTGTCTCGGAGCTCAGGGCAACTGGGCGGAGGGCGAAACGGGGTCCTAAGTGATGCAGTGAGGAGTGCTTCCCGGGTGCGGGATGCTGCCGGGGACTATGCCGCCTAAGAGCCTGTCCTAGCCGGAGACTTCATGGTCCAGTTGGGGAAAGCAGGAAACAGGAAGTACCACAAGCCCATTAGGCAACAGGAGAGGACCGGAGACCTGCCACCAGACCCGGCTGGCGGTCTGCGAGATTGGTGCCCTGGGCTCAGAGGGTTCCGGATTTGGCGACGGTGGAGGGTGTCTTCGTTGATGGCCTCAGGCACCTGTCTAACATGCACCCTTCAACGCCCAGCTTAAATGCCACCTCCTCCGCGGAGCTCTCCAGGATCCAGTCTGTCCTTCTTACCTGCTAGGGACTTTCTTCCCAACAGGCCCCACGACTGTCAAGTGCAAATTGAAATTACATCCTGTGACCGGAAACCATGTGATCATTTGTTTACTCTCTCTGTCTCTCTGTCTCTCTCTCTCTCTCTCCTGCCGGCCTGCAGGCTCCCAGGGGCAGACTTACACCTGTGTTACATCGTTGCTGGGTCTCCCATGCTTACCGTGATAGCGGGGGGTCTATATGTATTTGTGGAAAGAACAAGTGCCTGAAAGCATGCGTGGTCGAAGGAACGGAGGGGGTGACACCCGGGTGACTGGGGAGCAGGAGACAGTGAGTCTGTCCGAGGAGAGTTCACAGCTCGGAACAGAAGGATAGTAAGGCCAGCGGGGCTGTGGAGGGCCTCCAACACCAGGTCATTGAGCTGCAACTTGATTCTGCCAGCAGCTGGGAGCCACTGAAGGCTTTGGAGTAGCAGAGTGACGTGAATAGAGACTAACTGATGACACTTTAAAGCAACACATCACTGAAAAGGAGATGGGTGAACGCGTCATTCGACCTTTTGTTGCGGTTGTTAGGGAGGTCCATTTCCACGAGTCAGGCTCTTTTAGTGATATTCACATGGGAAATTTATCTAAACAGAGAAGGATGAGGACACAGTATTGGACAGTTCTAGATCTCAGCAAAGTTGTCCAACGGACTAGGAGGTCGCAAAAATCAGCAAATGCCAAGAATCCATGGAGAAGCCGAGCTACTGCCCAGTGCACACATCAGGTGTTTTGAATGCAGGCATGTGCGAAGCCCACGCCCCTCTGCCTGCCGAGACACCCTCCCTACTTGCCACCTGTCACATTCCTCCTGCCTTCTTTGGTTCAGACGGATGTCACCTCTTCCAAGAACCCCCTACCCCAAGCCCCTCCTGTCTCCATGATTGTCTGCACCTAGGGCAACTCTCTGTTATGGCCTGGGTTTAGTTGGACAGTTCTTGGGGAGAGAGGTGGATGTTAGCCCTACTAGATATTAAAATGTATTCTAGACCTATAATGTTGGGACAGGAATAGATCAATAAAATAGAATAGACAATTCTAAAAATAATGGGAAATTAGCGTAGTGCACTCTAATGTTGGCATTTCTAATCCATGGCCAAAGATGAATTATTTAAAACATGGTATTTGGACAACTTGGATAGCTACTTAAAAAAATACAAACTAGGGGCGCCTGGGTGGCTCAGTCGGTGAAGCGTCCAACTTCGGCTCAGGTCGTGATCTCGCGGTCTGTGAGTTCAAGCCCCGCGTTGGGCTCTGTGCTGCTGGCTCAGAGTCTGGAGCCTGCTTCGGATTCTGTGTCTCCCTCTCTCTCTCTGCCCTTCCCCTGCTCATGCTCTGTCTCTATGTCTCTTAAAAATAAATAAAACGTTAAAAAAAATTTAAAAAAATAAAAAACCTAGATCTTCACCTCACTACTTATATGGAGATAAATTACAGATTGAATAAAGATTTGTGGGCACCTGGCGGGCTCAGTCAGTAGAGCATGTGACTCTTGATCTCAAGGTCCTGAGTCCAAGCCCCATATTGGCCATAGAGCTAACTTAAAAAAAAAAAAAAAAAAGGTTTAACTATAATGGAGCTGTAAGTGTGCTATAAGAAAATACGGGTGACTGACTTTTATAATCTTAGAGTAGGACAAACCTTTCTTTTGGCCTGAAACCCTTAAGCCCAACGGAAAAAAAAAAATTGAGAGGATATAAAAATGAAAAATTTCCATATGGCAAAATAATCTCATCACAAATAAAACAAAAAGACAACAAAAGGACAACCTATTTGCAAAACATATGACAGAAGATTAAATTTCTTTCATTAGAAAAAGACCACCAGGGCGCCTGGGTGGCTTGGTTGGGCGTCCAACTTTCAGCTCAGGCCATGATCTCACAGCTCGTGAGTTCGAGCCCCGCATCGGGCTCTGTGCTGACGGCTCAGAGCCTGGAGCCTGCTTGGGATTCTGTGTCTCCCTCTCTCTCTGCCCCTTTCCTGCTCACATGCTCACTCTCTCTCTCTCTCAAAAATAAACATTAAAAAATTTTTAATAAAAATTAAAAAAAAAAAAAAAAGACCACCAACCCAAACAGAGAGATGGGCAAAGAATATGAACAGGTTGTTCTAAGAAATGCAAGTGACCGAGAAACACAAGATACACACAAATACCCACTCACACTGCCAAAAGAAGAGATACTATCTTTTCACCTCTCCGATTGGTAAAGACAGAAGAGATTGCGAACACTGAGCAGTGACAAGCATGCCATGAAATGGAAACTGCCGCCCGTCACTGGTGGCTGAGTAAACCGGGGCAGCATCTGTGCCCGGGTTCGGCGGGGGAGGGGGTGGTCATCGTTGTGAAAATCCAGAATCCCGATGATGATGATGATAAAAGCCCCCATTTACCAAGGACTCCCCTGGGGAGGCGACCCAGCTGCGTTTCATGACCTGACCTCGGAAGCCGTACACTCTCATTTCCACAGTATCTCATCGCTTGCACGGCCCTCTTCATGGCGACAGGGCACGAGGGTGTGATACCAGGAGGGAGGGATCACACGGAGCCATCGTGGAGGCTGGCCACCACGGTGTCCAGTTTCAGAGGGGACATTTGGTGTCAAATACTGCACTGTCAAATACACTGTCTTATTACCCACTTTGCAGATCAGGAAACTGAGGCTCACGGAGATTTGAGTGTGGTGCCCAAAGGTCACTTGCGTGTCGGAACCAGAATTCGAACCCATCCCATCCGGCTAGACTGTATTCGACCTCCTTGCTGGTCTCCCTGCTGTCACCCTTGCTTCCTTGTACTCTCATCTCCCCTGATCTAAAAACATAATTCACATTCGCCATTTCCTCACTCTTAGAATAAAATCCGCGTACTTGACGGGGGTCTACGTGGCCCTGCGTGCTTGGCCCTGAATGCCCTCTCACCTTTATCCCCCAACCCCGGTCCGCCTCGCTCTGGTCACACCGCTCACCTTTCTGTTCCTCAAACATGCCAAGTCCCTTCCTACCTCAGGGCCTCGGCACCGGCTCTTCCCTCGGCCTGAAAGACTGTGCCCCCAGGTCTTCACCCAGTTGTCAACCTCAGCCGCCCTGGGGTCACGGCACACACTGGCTTACTCCTGAGAGGGTCCTTCCCAGGCCCTTGTCTCCACCCTCCCCCCGTCTCCGCGCCACCCCTCACGTCCCCCCTTCCTGTGCCTCTCCTTCACCTCCTCTCCATCTTACTCCTTGTTCCCGGGACCCAACCAAGGTTCGAACTTTGCACTCGTTGTCATTTCTCTTGGCCCTCAGGACTCAGCACAGCCGAATTAATAACAATGAATCTTCTGGAGAGTCCGGGCCAGTTGTGTGGTGGAGACTCTCTCTAGATTTCTTGGCTGGTTGTCTCTTCATAATCGATTCGAGTTGTGCGTTCTGGAGGAGAGCGCAACGTGGGTGATTACGGCAGGTCTTCGGGAGGTGAGCACGTCGCGTCAGGCGGCCCTACTTTGGGGGCGACTGAATTTGATCACATGGTTAGTGGGTGCCTTCCAGTCTCTCCATTGTGCAGGTACCTGTTCTCTTCCTTCACGAGTAAGTCATTTATAGGGAAACTGGGTTTTTAAATGCGTTGAGATGCTTGCACAGTATCCCCTCCGATCAGACTAAGATCCTGTTCCCCTAATAAGAACAAACCCCCCACTCGCAGAATACGCTCATTTCATACAGGAGTCTGTCTGGAGGAGTTCGCCGCTCAGGAAGCCCCATAGAGCAAATGCCCTGCCCGTTGTCCACTTACGAAAACCCCCACTGTCGGGGCGCCTGGCCGGCTCGGTGGGTTGAGCTTCCTACTCTTGACTTCGGCTCAGGTCATGATCTCACGGTTCATGAGATCGAGCCCGGCGTGGAGACTGCTTGGGATTCCCTGTCTCCCTCCCTCTCTGCCCCTCCTCCTCCGTTTGCTCTCTCTCTCTCTCAAAATAAACATTTAAAAAAATTTTTTTTAAACGTTTTATTTAGTTTTGAGAGACATAGAAACAGAGCGTCAGAGAGAGAGAGGGAGATACAGAATCTGAAGCAGGCTCCAGGCTCTGATGAGCCATCAGCACAGAGCCTGATGTGGGGCTTGAACTCACAGACCGTGAGATCACGACCTGAGCTGAAGTCAGCCGCTTAACCGACTGAGCCACCCAGGCGCCCCTAAAAATTTTTTTAAAAAAAGCACCCACTGCTGGCAGAGCCAGACCTGATGGGGACATGACGGCAGTATTGCCCTCTTAGGCACACGGGAGTAGCCTTCTCAGCTGTAGTCTCCCACCAGACCGGGGCGAGAGAAGGGAGGAACGCATCACTGGGAGAATTAGTGGTCAGGAAACTAGGTCATGCCATTCCTCGTTGGGACCCGTGCTGTGGCCACTTTAAGGATCGAGGGAGTTGTCCACAGGCACAAGGACACTGAAAGCAACCAGCACAAGGTTACTCAAGGAGTGGCCTCTCCTGCAGGAAGATTTCTGCAGGCTTCAGCACACACGGAAACTCACCTAATTTTCAGCGCAGCCCGGCTTCTCTAGGGCTCCCAACTGCTTCCTGTGGGTTGAGTGGGGCCGGGGCTGTTTCATCTCGGGGATGGTAAATGAGCTCACATTTCATGCCTAGGGAAAAACCACTGCTCTGCTCTCCTGGGCGGTACTGGCTCTCTTTTATTAGTCAGAAAAGAGGTGGGTTATCTGGGTTCAGTTCCACCTTTGAACTTCAGTTGGATTTGGCTCTACACTTCAAGCCCAGATGTCCACCACCGCTGTGAAATAGTGACTCAGGCCGGGAGAAGCCAAAGGTCTCTAGAAGTGCGGGGAGAAGAGATGGGAAACCCGGGCCTGAATTATCTCGTTTTCAGTGAGGAAGGGCATTTCCCATGTTGGGAACGCCCACATTTCCCTGGAGGAACTGGAGCGTCGTGGCCACTAATGAAAACTCTAAAAATCATTACTGGGCACCAACATGTGTGGACATTCGGGTGACGCAGCCTCCAGGCTGTCCGCACCACAGAGGGCGAGGAGATCTGTCAAGAGAGAACTGAGAAGGGGCCATTGGTTTGAAAACACATCCGGTTTCAGGAATAAAAGGGGCTAATGAATGACATGCTTAGACCGCCTTTTAAAAAGAAAGTGTAAGTTCTATACTGACAGAAGAAATCTTCAGCACGTGTGGGAGACGTCTGTCTGACTTAATTTCATTACGTTGCCATCTTTCTATTTTTCTAAGGGGTGAACACTGAGCTCTGAACCTGTGTTGTACTTCCGACTCACACCTGTAGAGGGAGCCTTGTTTACCTCGGATTGTTCACAATGCAAAGCTTTCAGTGAAAGAAAGAAAAAGGCTTTTAGAGAAAAAAAGTTGGAGGGTTTAAAGGCAGTCTGTTTCAAAATTGCAAACAATCGAGATGGCTGTCTTGTTTTTTCGTCTTTGCTGGTTCCACTGTGAATGAGTTGTAGCACAAAGCCAGTAGAAATCGTCCTTTTTCGGATGCGACTAGAGGGACCGAGAGGTGGGATCGCTGCTGGTATTTTTGTTTTGGTTTGGTTTATTGGCCATTTCCTCACAGAATTCCACGAGGGCAGCCCCTCATCCCTGTTAAAGCACAAGCTTTTTCTGAAGGTTGATGCGTTGTAACAGAGGTTGCGAATCTGGGGAGGGGGGCGTCTGCCCTTGACCCATCTTCTCCGTCGGGGTCCAATTGTGCTGTTTGGGAACGAGCGAGTTCGGTCTCAGGCTGAGTCCGAGGCTGCTCGGAGGTCCGGGGTCCTCCGCCCCCCACCCCGCGACGCCCCACGCGGTCTTCCCGGCACCCCAGGTGGACGAGGTCTGCCTGTGCGGAGGACGGCGTCTCTGATCCGCGTGGGGCTTCCCTCTCCCGCCACGCTGCGTCTCCGCGGCCGGTACGCGCCCGGGTCTGGGATGGAGCAGCCTTCTTGGTGCTATCCTATTACTTTACAACTGTAGCTCGCGCGCCGGGAGGAGCCGGTGCGGTGTGGCCCGGAGGAGCACAATGACCGGCGGGAGGAGCGGGGGCGGCGGGGAGGGAGCAGAGAGCGAGTCGGCGGCGAGCGCTCGGGATCGCTGAAATGTTTGGGTCGGACAGGTGAACGCATCTGGGAGTCCCAGGCGCCCGCCAGGGAGGAGGAAGGGGAGCATGGGAGGGTGTAAACTAAGTGGTGGGAAAGAGACAAAGGAAGAGTGAAGAGGCGAGATGGTACGGAATACAGGGAGGGGGAGGGGAGAGGAGGGGGCAGAGGGTGGGCAGCGCGCTAAGGAGACCGATCTTGAACTTGATCAAGAAAAGGGGGGCCCTGAGATAGCGGTGGGGGGGCCGGCAATGAGCCGGCCACGTGCCTGGTTTTCCCAGACTAGGTCTCGCTGAAACCGCCCGGGGGCCCGGCAGCCCCGCCCAGCGAGGACCCGCGTGCCCAGGGAACCAGGGGACGCGAGGAGGTCCAGGGCTGCCCGAAGGCCCCAGGGCGCGGAGAGTTCCTAATGGTGCCTGAGTCACTTTCTTTGGGCCAAGTCTCTCTTCTCCCGGCCAGAACGCAGAGAGCCGGCGGGCCGGGTGCCTCCCCTTCCAACCCCCAGACCCGAAGACTGCGGCCTCCAGGAGCGAGGGGCGGGCACAGACCCCACCGCTTTCTTTCCTGGGCTCGGCCCCCAGCAAGAATCTTCCTCCAAGCGCTTCCCCCTTAAGAGCGCTCTCCCCCCGGAGCGCACGGCAGCGCGTCCAGCGCGCCCTCATCCCTCCCCCACTACCTGGCCCAGCACCCCCTCCTTCCACCTCCTCTCCCCCCTCCCCGCCCCCCGGCCTCTCCCTCCTTTCTCCTCTCTCTGGGTGCCTCCTTTTCCTCTCTCCCCCTCCCCCCGTGCCCACTCCTCCCTCTCGTCAGCCCCTCCACCTCCTCCTCCTGCTGCTCCTCCTACTCCCCCTGCGTGCGCCCTCCCTGCGCTCCCCTCCCCCCCCCGGCCCCCGCCCCGTGCCCGGTCCCGCCCCCCCTCCCCCGCCTCCCCGTGCCCGGTGCCCCCCCTCCCCCTTCCTCCCTCCCGGCCGCGGCGCCGCCGCCGCTGCCGCCGCCGCTCGCCTGGGCCCTCCCCCTGGCCACCCCCGCCCCCGGGCCGGGCAGTGACGCGCCGCGGCGGTGCCAGCCCCTCTCCCCGGGCGGCCGCGGCGGCAGCAGCAGCAGCAGCAGCTGGAGCTGTGGGGCTGTCACTGCCGCCCGCCCCGCTCACTCGCCGAGCCCGACCGCCGGTCTCCGCCTCGCCTCCCGCCCAGGTACGGAGTCCGACCCGGATCCCCGCGATCGGGCCGTTTCCGGGCCCCCGGCCGCCGCCCCCCTTCTCCCGCCGATGCCGCCGGCCGTTGAGCTGCGGTTAAGGGGGTGGGGGAGCTGGGGGGTTCTGGGGAGGGGGACGCGGGGGAGCTTCCTGCGCCGGGGCTGAGGAGGGGGGCGCAGGGAAGCGGCTGCGCCCTGGGCGGAGTGGGCTGGGGCGGGGGGCGGGTGAGTGTGACCGAGTGGGGGGGGGCAGGCAGGGGAGGTGCACTCTGGGGGCTGTGGGGTGCCCGGGAGATGTGCCTGGCGGCGAGTGCCGGGGGGCCGCCGGGCGCACCCCACTCCCGGGCCGTGCGCGCCGCCGGTCTTGGGGGGCGGTGATTGTGTGCGCTGCGCCGCGCCGCGGTATTGTGCGGCGGCCACACCGCTTGCAGCGGGCTCGGCACCGCGTCCCGGGGAGGAAGGCGTTCGCAGGCGGCGGGGTGGGGGCCGGGCTCGGGTTGCCGCCACCGCGGCCGCGGCGAGAAGGGAAGTGGACTGTTTGGGGATATGAGGACGGGAAGCGTTGAGTGACAGGGAGGGGCTCCCCGCCTCGGCGCGGGGAGTTGAGATTGAGGTTTGCAGAGTTGAGCCCACTTCGGCAGGCCCCTGTCCCTCCACGGAGGGGACCGGGTGCCCCGCTCAGGTGTACCGTCGGAGCGGAAGCCCGGGGCGTCGGCGGCCCCTGGCGAAGGGGCATTCCTTAATGAAGGGGACACATGGGGCGGGGGCCGCCGGCCGGAGTGAGGGCGCGCGCCCGCGTTAAGTTGGATTTACGCCTCCGCCGGCCGCTCTCCGCTCTCCGCTCTCCACCTAGCCCTCCTGGGCCGGACGCTTCTCGTGGGGCAGGGCGCGGGGGGGGGCGGTGCAGTCCACAGTTTTTATTCCAGCTGCCCGAGTTCAGAAATGACTCCCCCTGGAGCAGCGTTTGCCCGAGTCCGGTCGCTCCTACTGGGCCGCGCTTCCTGGGGGAAGTTCTCATTAAGCCTGGCTAATTAGCATTATTCCTGGAGAAAGGTTAAGGTTAGACCGTCCTTTTCCTTACCGGGAGGCCCACCCCCCTCCTTCCCATTCCCCTCTCCCTTCCCCCTCCCCAAGAACACAAAAGCACAAAAAGAAAGTGTGAAGAGGCGCAGATCAATGGAGAAGCCACAAACCCATTAATTCAAATGGAACCTTTTTCCCCCCTCTAAAACATTGATTTTTCTTTCTGTCTGCTCTGAGGAGAGATTAATAACCTCCTGATTTCACCTGAAATGGTGTTTGGACTCTGTGATTTCCTCCTCTTTCTGAGAAGGATTGTGGCTTGAAATAGATTCTCCCTTGAGATAAAGCCCTACTTATCCCAGAATCAGCTGGAAACCCCAGCCTGGGGCCCCCAGCCTACCAGGTGGGGGTGTGGGGAGAGCTGTTCGGGGGCTCTCCCGACTCCTCTGGGGAGAACAGTCTGTGTGATGGGACTAGGGGTGCCTTCTGGCCCCCTGCTTCTGGGCCAGAGGTTGGTCTGGGGAAAGATCCCTGTATGGCCCAGGCCTCAGGGGTAGCTTAGCCCTTACTGGTAAATTACCCCTTCACTGGAAACCCATCAGGGCCTAAATGTGACTTTAAATAATATCGCGCTCCTGTCTGGTCTCATCCCGAGCTGGGCTTGTTCCACAGAGTAGGTTTTAAGACAGCACCTCCTCCCAGGCCCATTTTACCTCCGCTGCGTGACATGACCCCATTCAACACCTTTGGGGAGCAGAACACCCCAGAACTTTCCTCCCAGCTGGGGAGGCGGATTTGGGGAAACTTCTGTGGCCTCCGCCCCCCTGGGGCCATGCGGAGCTGGGCTGCCCTGAGTTTCCCAAGAACTTTTTTGTCTTGTCTGCGTCCTTTTCTTGGAAGGAAACTGCTGCAGGGGATTAGCCCAGTGGTTCCTCTCCAGCCCTCCTTTTTGGCTGGAAGAACCCCCGGCTTCTGCAACTCCTCTCTCCAGCCACCCTCTTAAAGAGACCCCTGTTAATGCCAGGGCCTGGGGTGTCAGTGAGGCCCTCCTGGTGAGGAGTGCTGGGAAAACAGCCAGTTGCCTTTGCCTAGGACACAAAAGCCGTTTTACACCCGACACACTAGTAGGAAGGTGTTGAAAATGCTCAGTCCCGGCATTCAGGCGTCCGCGACAGCAAGGACAACCGAGCATCTCCTAGGTGTGTATGTTCCTGATGGACTCTGTGCATGTGTGTGCGTGCGTGCCCGTGCGCGAGAACCCCTGAAAGGTGGCAGGGGATTGGCTGCCTCAGCCCTCCCCACTTCACGTTTCCCAGAAGGGCTTGTGCTCGCAGGACCAGTCAGCGGAGGAGGTCTGTTAGCAGGAAGGAGTGGAATTGTGCAGGGAGTGTCCCTGGAGAGGCTGGCCTCCTCCCCTGGTGGCCAGGTGGGCTCGGTGTGGAGCGGCAGCCTTGGGGACCCCACGGCTCCCAGGAGCTGCGGCTCACACCACCCTCAGATTTCATTTGTGCGGTCCCTTCACTACTTGCAGTCCTGGGGTGGGGGGTTCGTCTTCCATAAATAAGCCATCTGATGAACCGAAGGGGTTAAGTTGGGGTCAAATGCGGTTCAGTACCTTCTCGGCATGCTCAGAAGGCTGTGTGTGTAATGCTCGCTGACATGGAGACAAGGGGAAGAGTTGCCTCTTACTGAAGAATTCCGGGGCCCGGAAGGAGCCTGCAGGTGTTCCAGAAGGAGGTGCTCACTTTCTGCATCGTGGTGCCCGCCTCCTGGGGATAGAGCTAGTGCCGGGGGCGACTGTCCCAGCCTGGAGGTCTTTCTGGGAGGAGCTTCAGCCTCTCATCAAACAGACCCGTGGGGGCTAGACCGAGGGGTCTGTCTCCTGCCTGGCCCAGAAACACCTCTGGCACACCCCCGCTGCCCCTCGCCCCTCCCCTTCTCTGAAACCTACACCCAAGGCTCCTGGTCGGGGCTTATGGCTTACAATTGCACTAAATTCTCAGCAAATCCTCCTCCTTTTTTTTTTTTTTTTTTCCCTCTCAAAGCAAGTGGTAGAGATAGAGTTACAGCTGAGAGGAAAGGCCTGGAAAATGTTGTGTGAGGCACGCCCCAGGATCCCTGTCCTGGAGGATGCAAATGGCTCGACTTCAGAGGCACCAGGAACCTAGTTCCCAAGAAATTGACCCCAGTTGTAAACTAATCAGGTTACTGATAGCACCTGCTCCTAGTTACCCGCCATGGATACAGGCGCGCTTCCACCATCTCCCCTCCGCTCTCCCGTGTTCTCCTCCTCCCGGGCTGGGCAGCGGTTGGTGCTGGTTCGCCTGCAGAGGAGGAAGGGCCTCAGCACCTGGGTGGAGAGAAACTGAACCTGCCCATGAATTTTGGACTGCAGATAAGAGCAGGGAGGGTTCGCCCCGGTTCCTCTCCTCCTGCCCAGAGTCAGGGCTCCGGGATCGGGGTGTGTCCTAGGGGCTGGCTGGGTCCTGCTCCCCTGCTCCCCACGTATTCTGAAGCTCCCCCTTCAGAAAGGCAGCGGCGCTGTTACCTTGAGACCCACAATGGCTCAGGCCCTTCGCTGCTGAATGATGGGCTCTCATCAACAGGTGGCAAGGCTGTAGGCTTCAAGGTGTCTGAGGTCAGAGGTAAGAGGAGCTGGGGGTGGGGGGGCAGCTGGCTGGTCACTCTCATGGGGTCTCGGGAGAGGTGGCCCAGAAGGACTGCATTGTACACACTCTTTTCTTCTCTGATGAAAAGTCCATTGAAGTTCATTTAAAGAAAGAGAGAAATTAGCAGATCACATTCCCTCGAGGGTCCAGAAGGGAAAAGCAAGAGGTGCCTGACTCGTGACCTCTGGGTGAGCAGGGAGAACACCCCAGGTCAATGCACAGGCCCGAGAGCCTGCCACTCACAGGGCCGTGCAGGCTGCCTCCTGCCGATCCCTCCGGACTGGAGCGCCCGGCCCGCCCCGCACAGCCGCGGACGGGCTCTGAGCTGCGCGAGCCGGCGGCCGCCTGTGTCATTAGCCTGCTCCCGGAGCCTGGGCTCCGTGCGGGGCCGCAGCCTGCCCTCTGCGGCTGGGGGCCGCGCTGTAGCCGCCGGGTTGCAAAGGGGCCTGGGAAGGTAGCCCTGGCAGCTCCATCCGAACCCGCCCGTTCTCTGTGTTTCAGCGGGGTTGACTCGGCTGGTTTCTCCTAGAAAGCAGCTCCAGCAGCCGTGTTGGAGCCTTGCGCAGAACCCCCGCCTTCGGAGCCAGGGGTCCCACAGCGGAGCCCCGCGGGCTGTGAGAACACTCTGGGGAGAGTGCAGTAGTCCGGCAGTGACTTTGGGAGGGGTCCGCGGCCCCTCTCTGGGGAACTTAAAAGTGGGGCAGAATCTCCAGCTGGTGTCTCTCCCCAGGTAACGGGGTCCCGAAGGAGAGGAGGCTTCATCGTCTGTGCCCCTGGCACAACACGAGCACATAGTAGATGCTCAGAAAATGTGTGTCGGCTCATTGAAGAGAGAGTGCGCGTGTGGGAGCGTGTGTAAATACAGTTTCATCTCCCGTGAGGTTCCTTTGGGTCCCATCCTGAGACACTTCGTCGTGAAGGAGTCTGGCTCTCTCAGTGGCAGGGAGGAAGCGCGGCGTGGCGGCCCTGTGCCGTGGGCTCTGGCCACAGACTGCCTGGGTTCAGAGCCTGCTCTGCTGCCAGCCGTGGCGCCCTCGGGCAGCTGGGGTCGAGCTCGGAGAGGCAGGTCCTGCCTCCTGAGACAGGCCTGATGCGGGTGCCTGCTTTTTTTTTTATGGGGCCACGGAAAGGGAATCTCCCGAAACCCTGGCCCCAGAGCCCCCGCGTGTGGGCACTGCTGTCAGGTGATTGCCGGCGTCAGCGTGAGACACAGCTCGCCTCTTCCCACTCCACCTGGGCAGGGCAGGGTGGAGGGGGTCATTGTGGTGGACGGTGGAGCCACCTGAGTCAGAGAAACCCTAGGCTCCGCGTGGGGCGGCTGGCATCAGCGGGGAGACGTTGCAGGGCAGCCTGCCAGCCGCGATCCGGGTTTCCTGTGGTCTCCGTTCCAGAACCGTGTGTGGCGGGCCCCAGGCCATCCCCGTCTAGCTAACGCCACGTCCTCATCAAACACCAGGATCCCGCCAGGTAGTTCAGCCCGTTCACCATGTCTCGCAGGCCTTGGGCCGGGGTGGGGGGGGGGGGCGGTCCGGGAAGCCCACAGCCTCGTCCGGCGCTTGGAAGGACTTAAGGTTCTCCAGGGAGACTCGGGGCAGAGCCACAGCTGAGGGGCGTGCGCCTGACTGCAGGGGCTGCGGGTACAGACAGACAGGTTGTGTGAGGAGAACGGGCCGGCGTTGGTGGGTGAGACTGGTCCAGAATTTGCACCGTGGGGCGCCACAGGACGGTGGGAGTTCCGGGTGAGGGGGACAGCCTTGTGAGCGGGGGGGAAGGGGGGGCGTGTCCGGGCCTTCAGGATTGTACACAGCTGGCCCCGCCACTTGTCAGCTCACGACCTTGGGCCGTCGCCTTCACCCCTTGGGGCCTCAGTTTCTCACCTGTAGAATGGGGCTGATAACCGTACCTGCCTTCATTAGGCCCACAGGCGGGCCTGCGGGGAGGAGGAAGTGAGACGCTCCCCTTGGAGACTGATGAACTTTGGCGGCTGTTCATGTTTTAAACTCAGTGGAGTGAGGGTAGAGTGTGGGCGCCTCGAGTGCTGCGCCCGCGGTTCTGCCGTGTCCCCGCTCCTGGGCGAGCACCCTGTGTGCTTAGTGGACCGGCTGCAGACGGCCCCGCCCAGGCTCATGCGCCCTTGGGAGGGGACGCTCCTGTGTGGCGCCACCGCCCCTGGCCTACCCCTCTGGCCACAATGGCCTCCTGGCAGCTCCTTGGACCCACCCACGCGTGCCGGTGCCTGGAAGGCCCCCTGTGTAGACCCCTGCATGGCAACCTTCCTCACTTCCTGCGGGCTTCCTCTCCGATGCTTCCTAACGAGCGAGGCCCTCCTTGGCCCCCCGGCCCCTCTCCCGCGGGCTCTGCTTCGTTCTGCTCCGTAGCCCTCCTCACCACAGCCGTTGGGTGTTTTTCCGCCGATCGCCCGTCTCCTCCCCTGCTGGACAGTGAGTGCCAGGAGAACCAGGACTCTGTCTTGTCCACTGCCGAACTCTCCAGGGCCTAGAAAGTGCTTGGCCCATAGTAGGTGTTCAATAAATGCTCGGTGAGTGAATACATGAAGCGTTTTGAGTAGGTGGAGCTCCCGGATGTTAGTAGAGTCTGTCTTCTAAATCGTGGGTGTTTCGACAACACCCAGGAGCCAGGAGAGGCCTTCCTACCTCAAAGTCAGACCCTGAGCACAGTGTGCCCCTGGCAGCCAGGAAGGAGCCAGCGGCCCAAGCGAGGACGTGCCTGCCCCTGGCTCCCAGAGCCTCCATGGGCTCTGTGCCTCCAAGGGTCCTCTCTCTGGCCAGCCACACCTCTCACCCTCAGGTCCCATCCTGGGAGCACAGGGGAGACTTTTGTTGTCCCTTTGTGCCTCTTGTGCAGAGAGAGCCTTTTGAACGTGTGTGTCCCTCCGGGTGTGAGAACAGAATCTGAGGGAGCGTGAGCGAGCGGGTTTCCACCCAAGGAAGACCGGGGTGGGGGGGGGACGTGCTTGTGCTTAAGGAGCAGGGTGGCCGGTGGGAGGGAGGCCGGGCGAGTGGAAGTGTGGGGGCGGGTGGGAGGGGAAGAAGGCACAGGACACCTGGTCTCTGTCCCCTGAGGCTCTGGGCGTGCCTCGTAGGGACCCCTGCGCTGGGCAGAGCGGCCGCAGAGGGCACACACTGGCTGCACAGAAGCTGTAAATTCCAGGAAACTCCCTGCCAGCCCGGCGCGGTGGGGGAGGGGGGTAACCCACACTGGTTCCCTAGCACTTGGAGAACAGATGTGTCTGCCTCAGGGACAGCCTCCGAAGAAAGTTCCAACCAAAGTGTGTTTGCTCATTATAAAAGAGTCGTTTGTGAGGGGGCCCTGGAGGGGAGGCTTTTTTTTGGGGGGGTGGGGCTCTGCCGGAGGTCCTTACTGGGGGCCCACAGATGCCATTGTATCCTGCTAGAGGGGAGAGGGGAGGGAGCAAAGCCAGCTGCGGGGGGCGGGGGGGGGGAGCCGCTGGGTCTTCTTTCCTGCATTTTACAGCCAGCTCCCAAACGCAGTTGCTCGCTGCTCCTGAGAGAGGCCGGGCCAGAAGGAGGTGGGGTCCCTTCCCGCTGGAGGGCTGGATTGAAGGGGCCCCCGCCCCGGGGGTTCCCAGATGACTGGCCAGGGGCTCACCGGAGCCAGCAAGGAGAGAGGAGGCAGGCGTGGTCAGCAGGCCCTCCGGCTGTTTGGAAGGCCCTGGCGGCCCCCCAGGCCCTGGAGCCAAACCCCCTTTGCGGTCTGATCCGAGCCCTCCTCGCCTGCCCCACCCCCTTCCTTCTCTGCACTTCTGGGGCTGGCCTTTTCAGCCCTGGAAGCTGCCCAAGAGCGTATCTTTGAAGCACAGCAAAGGTTAGGAAGGAGGAAGGCAGAAATGTCCTCTGGGCCGGGGGAGTGGGAGAAAGGAATCCCATGCATGCTCCCAGTGGGGGCGGTCGGCCTGGCCTCCGCAGCGGCCGCCCGTCCCCATGCACCGTGAGCCCTCTTCCCCGGGCCGCGGGGCGGGGAGCGGTGGCCCTTGTTTACAGCGCCGGCTTCAACCTTGGCTCACAAGGGTAAGAGCCAGGCCCTGCTACCCGCCCCACAGGATGCAAGACCTCATAATTGTCTTCAATTACAGACAGCGCCGGCCCTCGGCCCCGGCTTCCGACAGGAACCAGAGCCCCAGCCGCTCGCATGGGGGGGCCGGGTTTGGGGGCTCCCTGTGGCCTTCGGGGGCTTCCAAATGCCCACAGGCCCTGGGGGTCACCCGAGCCACTGCCTTGGGGCTGCGCAGAGCCTGTCCCTGTTGCAACATCCCCTTCTTTGTCCCTGATCAGGATGAAACTTCTGTGAGCAGTGAAGATTTTGATATGAACGACTCCACATGGATGTCAGCTGACCCACACCTGGCCTCCAGCCTGAGTCCCAGCCAGGACGAGAGGATGCGGAGCCCTCAGAACCTCCACAGCCAAGAGGACGGTGAGTGTCTCTTGGCGGCCCGTGGGGGAGGGGCCGAGCCTGCCCGCAGGGGCCTAACCCGGGCCAGGGGGCCTGGTGGGGTGGCCCAGGCCCCAGCCCGACAGCTGCCCCTGGTGCTCTCGGCGTCTCCACCGGTGCCCCAGCCGCCCCTGGTTGCAGGGAGAGCCAGCGCTCTCAAAGGTAAACAGGTCGAGCTCCCAGGGGCTGGCAGCCTGACAGCGGTCCTGCCCGTTCGTCCGCCCTGACGCTCACAGGCTGGTGCGATACGGATGTCGAAGGCGCCAGCATTCGGGCCTGGGAAGGCTAACAGTCCAGCTGCCCTGCAGTGAGAGCGAGAGTCAGGCCTCTGGAGCTCGACATGCAGCAATCGCACAGGGTCCCTGCCTGTCCCCTCGTGAGCCAGCAGGCAGTACGCTCGTCCGCTGCGCGTCCCGAGCCCCGCGCGATGAGGAGTGGCCTGGCCGAGGAGCCGTCTGGCCTCTTCCCTGGCCCCCGCTGCCCTCCAGGGCCAGCCAGGCAGCTTCCCGTGGGCTCCCTCGGAACAGAGGCCTGCTTCTCGAGATGGGAGTGTTGAGGTCAGAAGTCAGATCCCAGGGGTCCACTCTGGAGCACCTGTGTGGAACCCCCAAGGGGCTGGGGCTCTGGGGCCACAGGGCCTGTGTCCGTCACGGGCAGTTGTGAGGCCGGGGTGGCACCTGTGGTCAGTGTCTCTGGCGGGGGGGCTCTGGTTTCTGGGGAGGTGAGTGGGGGTGGGGGCTGAGCTTCAGAGATCTGGGGTGTAGGGCCAGCAATTAGGAAGGGTCAAAGGTCGGGCCTGGAATGCGGGAGGGAAGTGCAGGGTTAGGAAGGGGTGTAATGTTAACTCCGCGAAACGGGCTAGCCTTAAAGAGTAAATAAGGGGTAGGAGCCTTGCAGTTTGGGTCAAAGTTCGTCTCCATGGCAGAACCCGCGCCTGCCTCCCGCCCGCCCTGCCCTCGCAGGCCTGAATCCGGCTTTGTCTGGGAGGAGACCCAGCCTGGAGGCCGCTGGGGAGGCTGGGCCAGGGGGCCGGGGAGCCCAGAGGGTGGTTCTGCCGGGACTGGGGTACAAGGCTGCCGTACAAGGCTGCTGGGAAAGAAAAGACTTTTGTGCCCTGACACCTCGTGAGGTCGGCACGACCCCCTCGTGCTGCGAGCCTCCCCCCCAGAGCCTCCCAGACCATACCGCCTCCCGGCATTCCCATGGGGCCAGGGCAGCCACATGCTGCTGGGAGCTCGGGGGCTCGGAAGTGCCCAGCAGCTGACCGCCCTCCCATCCCAGCCGGTCGAAGGCCACGCCCAAAGGCCACGCCAAGGGCTGCGCCAGCAGAGCTCAGCCCAGGGCACGGGGTTGTACCTTCCCGAGAAGGATCCAGAACATTTTTTTTAAAAACTCAGAGCAGTAGGACTGAGTGGGGGCCGTATTCCCTCAACTCGTCCTTGAAAAAGTCTTCCGTCGTTGTTGCTCGAAGCCATCCTTCGGGAGTCCGATCTTGCGTTGGAGACCTCTCCCAGGGAGAGCTGGCACGCCGCGGGGGAGTCCCCAGGATCAGGTAGCAGAAGGGAGGATTTCCGTGAGGGTCACAGGGCTTCCTCGGTGCTCGGTCTGTCATGAAGGTGACGCAGAGACCCTGGGGCCGGCGCACCCCGCCGCCCGTCCCACAGGACTTCACGGGGGCAGCCCTGCACCCCCCCCCGGGCCCTCCCAGTTGTGGGTACTGGGCCCCCTGTACCCGGTCGTGGGTGCTGGGCCGAAGCAGGCCGGCCTGCTGACAGTACCAGGGTGTTTATCAGGGCAGGCAGCCAGAGCTGGAGACAGGGAGGATGGTGTTGACTGTGATACCATCAATTTAATTATTTAATCAGAGGCTGTGTCTGGAGGCTGTGGGCTGACGTGCTGGCCAGAGGCCGACCTAGACCCAGTGCAGGGGGTCGCGGGCCTTCAGGAGGCCCGGTTGTCTGGCCTGGTCTCTGCTGCCCCCGCTGGTCCTGGCTCTGTTGGTGACTGCTCTGTTTCTCCAGAGCTGTGTGTTCCCACAGGGGTTGGGCTGGGCACGGACCCGGCCCGGAGCCCTCCTCCAGCCCCCACGGTGGCACGCAGCCAGCTCCCCTCTCTGAAGGTGCTTACGGCGCAGACACAGGCCGAGCCCCTGCCCCACCCGCGAATCCGACTACAGGCGTTCTCCTACCCCTCTCCCCCCCGCCCCCCCCCCCCCCCCCCCCGCCCCCGTCCTTAACGAAGGACTAGGGAGGGGACAGGCCAAGCGGGGGCTCTGGTCGACCCCGGCCTCCCAGCCTAGCCGCAACCCTCCATGGTGGCTTGTCGTGTGGTCTCTGGCCCTCGGTCCTCCGGGGAACTGGCGGACTGGGAAGAGGAGGTCTAAAGCCCCCGCTGTGAGCCCTGCAAGGCACAGACCGCGCCCGTCGTGCTCTCTGCTCTGTCCCCAGTGACTCCAGCTGTACGCTTGGCGCCTTATAGGGGCCTGCCGAATATTCGTTGCCTGAATGAATAAAGAAACAAACGTTTATCAAGACCTACCCCCCCCCCATCACACCATCCAGAGGGGGTTTGGGCCCACCCTTGTCGGGGACAAGTTGGGTTCTTTGTTCCTGAGGCCATCCCCAGTCTGAGCAACCTGGGTCTTTCCCCTCAGCCAGAAAGTTTGGGGGCTTCCACGGCCGTGCCAGGGAGCGTGCCGCCCGTGCCAGCCAGGGATGCGGCCAGAAGGGTTTCAGGAAGCCAGGTGCCTTCTCCACGTTCCCCCCTGTGGGCGTCTGTGTTGGGCCCTCCTCTGTCCCCTCCTCCTCCCCCTCCTCCCCTCCTCCCCTCCTCCCCTCCTCCCCTCCTCCCCTCCTCCACCACCCCCTCCTCTCCCCCCTCCCTTTTCAAATTTTAACAAATGCAGATGATGACTGGGTCTTGTCAGGCTGGTCCCAGGGCTGAGACCAGAAAGGAATTAGCGCCCCAGCTGGACCCCTGGGAACTTGCCTCTGAGCTTTGCGGGGAGTGGGAGAGCGCTCGCCCGAAACACGCGTGGCTGTGCCTTTTCCCCCGAGCCCGCCCCTGCCCGCAAGCGTGACTTCCCAGATCTCTTTTGTGGGTGCCGTTCCTGGCTCCCTGGATCACAGCAGCAGATACTGGGCCGGCATGGGGTGGGGGGGGCACCACACACACACGCACACACACACACACACACACACACACACACGGTGCTTCGCGCTGGGGGCTGTCGCTGCCGTGGGTGAGCAGACACTCTGAAGAAGAGAATTTGGGTGACCGGACTTGGGCGCCTCGGCAGGTGGCGGCCATGTGTGAAGTTCCCCAGAGGATGGGGGGGGGGGACCAACGGGGCCTCCCCTCACACACTCCTAGCACTGGCCTCCTGGGGCCAGAGTGGGCCGGGCTGTTCCCGCTGCGGCTTCGTGCCCACGCACTGCCGAGTCTTTTCCAGACCTGCAGCCAAGCCCTATCTGAGGCTCAGGCCTCTGAGTCCAAGCAGAGCTCTGTGCACCTCACAGGTGCCTGGAAAACCACTTGGCTCAGGGGGTGCCTTCGGGGTCAGAGAGAAGCTGTTGCCAGCTGTTGAGACTCTGCCCAGAGACACTGTAGTCGGGCGTTGACCTGGGACCAGATAGTTCGTCCGTCTGTAATGCCGCCCCGTCGGTGCGATTGTCTGTCTGATGTCCATTTCTCCCTCGGAGGGCACGAGCGCCCTGAAAGCTAGGACCCCGGCGCCCAGCGCGGAGCCTGGCACAGAGCAGAGGCGGGCAGCTGGCTGTCAAATGAATGTGCGAATGAAAAAGTGAACGAGGGCGCGTGCGTGGGCAAGGCGAGCCCGTGGGTCCCCCCCCCCCCAGCCCCCAGGCTGCAGATGCGGGGCCGGGCCGGGGCCTGCTCCTCGATTTCCCCTTGAAGTGCTCCGCCGGCCTCTCGCTCTGCCCCTTCCTGAACGGAAACTGTGAGGCCTGGCCTCCAGAAGGGATGCGAGGGGGGGGGGGGAGCGGACATTACTCACCTCTCCGGCAGACAGGAAGCCGGCGCTGGGGGAGAGCAGGGGTCCCGCTTCCCTCTTCCTGCGGGCTCGCGGGGGTGGCGATCGCGGGGCCGGGGCTCCGCGGTGTCCTGGGCCGTTTCGGGGCCTCTCGTGTGTGCCTCTCAGGCGGGACGCTCCTACAGGCCCGCGGGACCCGCTGCACCGCTCCTCTTCCCTCCCGCCAGTGACCCCCGTGCCGCCACTTGCTGCCTGCAGCTGGGAGGGTTTGGAGCCTCCTCTCCAGCGACCATGACCAGAGGCATTGGGGGGTCTTCGGTTCTTTTAGGACCCTTAGCACGGGAAGATCGAGCCCCCATTCCTGCCCTTCGAGGAGTCGGGCGGAGAGGGACAGGCGCGAGAAGGTGGGACCCCGGCCGGGGCAGGCGTGCCTCTGCAGGGACCCCTCCTGGTTTCCCAAGTATTACATGTATTGTAGAAATTTTAGGGGAAAAATGGAGCGAAAGAAAAGAAAAAAAAAATACCGACATTTGGGGCATCTTTTTCTCCGTCTTTTCTGGGCCTGTAACAAAAGTCTCGTTTTTTTTTTTAAAAAAACAAACAAGGGCAGGGGGGTCGCGTGGCCTCACAGCCACCTTTGCTTCTTCTTAATGTCGTTTGCCTCTCCTGTCCGTGATGGGGCATTTTTTTGAATACTGTCCAGTCATCCCGGTGACTGGAATCCCCATTCCCAAGCCTGCCGGGTGCTCAGAGCTATGACCGTGCCTTTCCTACGTGTCCCCTCCTGAGGGGGAAGTAACTGGCCCCGACCACAAGGGTCTCTCTGGAGCCGGCATTTGGGCCACTTGTGGGGAAGGACACTCAGGTTCCTCTTCTCCATTGTTACAAACAGTGCCACAGGGAGCGTCCTCGGGGTCAAGGCTGTCCACCAGGATGGGGGTCCCCTTCTGGGCGTTGTCCCCCGCTTTGACCGTGGGGTAGGTGCTCAACAAATGAGCAGCTAGTGGCAGAGACGGGGGACCGGAGGAAGCCTGTAGGAGCAAGCGGGCGGCGTTTGGGGTGATGCCACAGGCGGGGGGGGGTCTGAGGCTGCCCGGGAAAAGCTCAGGTAGCCAGCCTTGGGGGGGGGGCGGGCGGGGCAGGGAGGCTGCAGCGGGGAGCGGGGAGAGAGCTGGGGCCGGGTCTCAGCGTGGACCTGGCTCCCTGCAGGCGGGCGCTGGCACTCTGCCCTGGGTCTCCTGAGCTGGTCCCGGCCGGCCCCGGCCCTGCTCGGTGGTCTTCGGCAAGCCGTGGGCTCTGATTCTTGGCTTCTGCCTGACATGGGACAGGCTAATGTGACCATTAGCACGGAGGTCCTTGGGAGCTCTTTGAGAGAAGACCGAGGGGCTTCCTGCCTGCTGACGGGGCCCTCCACTGCCCGGACACACAGCAGGGGCTGTCCCTCCTTTCCTCACCAGCCGGGGCCTCTCCCCGCGTGCCTCCCCCGCATCCCTGCAGCGCGGTGTGCAGGGGAAGGAGGCGGCTGAAGCCCCGCTGCCCCGCCCACCCCCCCCCCCCCCCCCCCCCCCCCCCCCCCCCCCCCCCGCCTCCACTCGCTCCTCCTCGCTCCTTGCTGTGGGGCCTAGGGCAGCGACCTGCCCTCCCTGGACAGCGGGATGAGAGCAGAGTGAGGCGGGGACAGAGCTCAGCACACGCCCGGCACAGGGGAGGAGGCTCAGCAGATGGGTGTGGGGCCGTTTCCTCCTAAGTGGCCGGCCGGATGGGGGGCTGTGCTGGATCCCCGGGGCCCACTGCCAACAGGCATGGGCGGGCTCAGGGGCTCCCGGCGGGTCAGGGCCTCCGTTGAAAGGCCGTGGGGTTCTCCTCCTCACTGTCCCAATTTCCAGACTCTCACCAGCCCCGCTTGGCCCCGTCCAGTCTCTCTATCTGTTCAGGCCCCTCCGGGTCCCCTCTGCCTCGTGATCCCCGCGTGACCCTGACCACAGCTTCTTTACAATGACACACCAGTGTTCCTCGCGCCTGCTCTCCACACCGTCCCCCTCCGCCCCCCTCCCCCCCAGAGCTTTGCTTCTTTGGAAAGAGAGCCAGGATGGGAGGTCAGGCACTCCCAGCTCTTCTCAGCATCTCGTGAATTCGTATCGCACACGCCGCCCGTATGTGCCGGGGACCCTGAGTCCTCCAAGACCCCGCCTCTGGATCTGGCCGGCCCCGTCCCCAAGCTCCCACTCCGGCAGGCGGCTGGGAGACTGTTCTGCTGCCCAAGGAGAAGGCTCCTGGGCACAGAGGATGCCACGGGAGGGCTCCCGGCAAGGGGCGGGTGCCGCTCGTGCAAGGGAGAGGGCAGGGGCTACACTGCTCGTGAGGAAGGGCCGAGTAGGGGTCGGGACCGGGCCATCGGACTCAGAGGGTCCCCAGCACCACCGCCGAGCCCCGGACACTTACTGCGGGTGCCCTGCGGATGGCGCCCACCCGCCCACAGGCCCACTGCTGGGGCTGGAGCTTTATGGTGTGCGACAGCCGGCTCCCTGGGGACCCCAGCACTCGTGGTTGGGTTTCCGTCCTGGTCACTGTCACACAGGAGGAGGATTGTGGCCCCTTTGCCATGGCCACCTGGGGATGGCTTCTTAGGGACTCATCCTGCGGTGAGCTTTTAAACCGAGCTCTCTCTCTCTCTCACCTGTCTTGGCCCTGGCCGCCCCTGACCCTGCTTGTCTAAGGTGAGGCTGGAAACCGGGTCTGGGCCTCCTTCTGTCTGGCTACAGGTCCGACTCCCTCCTTCCAGAGCACGAGCTGGCTGTTCCCAGTCAAGGCTCCAAACATCCACGCGGACGACCCCCCTGCCCTGCTCTCCCCCAAGGAACAGAGAGCCGGGGCCCAAGTCCTTCCGGGGATTGGCCGTGAGCCACCGTGGCGGTCCTGGGTCACAGCAAAGTGTCCATCATCAGCTGGGCTGCTGGCTGCACAGACAATGCTGGGCTGTCCTGGCCTCCAGCCACTGAGGGGCAAGGGAGGCTGGGAGACAGCACCGAGGGATCCCTTTATCCCAGGAGCAGGCGGGGCCTGCACAGCCCTGGCCTTGTGCAGGCTGCCCGGGGCTGGGGCCCCCAGGTGCCTGGTGAGGACGTTAGAGCAGGCCTGGCTCCCGAGTGTGAGGTGGTGAGGTTGGCCTGCTGAGGGCGGGTGACCCTACGCACACACCCGGGAGGCTAGCCTGCGTCTGCTGGGCCATCAAGGAGGTCAGAGCCGTCCTGCCCTCCTGCCCCTCAGTCTCGGACGCGTTGGACCCCAGCTGCCCACTGACCCTCTGCAGACGCAGTCCTGCCGCGCAGGAGAGGATGCCCAGGGCGGGCGGATGGGGGCCGTGCGGGAGAGGCATTGCCACCCCAGCCTGTCCAAGGGTGGCTTTCTCGGGAACCAGGAAGTGACCGGAGCCACGGTGGCGTCATCACTCTGACCTAAGGACTGGGGTGCACCGAACCCAGGCTGGCTTCTGGGAGGGACCTTCTGGGGCCCTCAGACGCCGCGAGCGTGTACACACACACACACACACACACACACACACACTTTGGGGTCCAGGCCCCGCCCCGTGAATCATTCACACACGGTCGCCTGAAGTGGCTATTTGCTCTCAGGACACATGATTGGTTTGGGGGGTGCAGTGGGCATCTTGGCTGAAGCTTTGTATGTTGAGTTAGCATGGATTTCTCACTGCCCGTGCTTGACTTAGAGGGTGGGGCCGGGGAGATGTCGGGCCTGGGAAGACCACAGACCCAGCCTGTCCCCAGCGGGCACGCCTCCGCCTGGGCGTATCTGACGGGTGTATCTGACGGGCGTATCTGACGGGCGTGTGTTGGGAGAGAAGCTGAAAGAAGCAGGGCAGCGGCAGAGGTAGAGGCCGTCCCATAGTACGGATGGGCAAACGGAGGCCTAGAGGAGAAAGAGGGCAGGTGCCTTGGGGAATCGGGGGCCCGTCTGGGCTCTGCCACACATGTCGTGTGATCGCCAATGTCTTCCCTCGGGGAGCCCCTGGTTCCTCCCTGCTGCCTGCCGCGGGGTGCTCGTGCAGGGGAGGAACGGCGAGTCCACCTGGCGCCTGACACGGTCTCCCCCGCTGAAGGTGGCACCCGTCCCCAGTGCCCCGATGCCGGCCCTGCTCCGGCCCCCCGCCCCCCCAAGACCCAGCTCGTCTGTGGGTCAGACACCTCACTAGGGGCTCCCGCGCTGCGAGACAGGATCTCAGTTTCAGGGAAAGTCTGGGTCTGCGCCATCTGATGCTGTGGCCACCGACGGCTCTCGGAAAGGCCCCTGCAAATTGAGGCGCGCTGTCCGTGTGACACACACACTGACTTTCAAAGATGCAGTGTGAAAAAAGAACGTAAAATAGCTCAGTGTTGACACAGTAGTGACTGCTTGTTGAAATGAGGTTTTGACTCTATTGGGCTAAATAAGTAGATCATTAAAGTCATTCTCTCTGTTTCTTTTCACTTTTTAAATGTGGCTCCTGGAAGACAGGAAAGCCCACGTCTGGCTCGCGTTCTGTGTCTGCTGGACAGCGCTGCTCTAGTCTCTGAGGGCTGGGAGTCGGTGCCTGCTTAAGGAGCGGCCCACCGAAGGCCGGGCAGGAAGGCGATGCTGTGGCTTAGAGGGCCAGGGCCCCCGGGGCCGGTGGCATTAGGAGGGGGGGACCGCCCGCCCTGGGGACCACAAGGGTGGGGATGGAGTGCCTAGAAGGGACAGCTCGTTGGGCGGCCGTGCCTGCCAGCCAGACCTCAGGGCAGGCACCCCATGTGGCCCCGTCACCCAGGATGGTGGGATCCCGGCGACACCGCCTCGTCCAGCTCCTCTGTGTCCCCCGTTTGACCCCAAGGCCCTCCCCCTTCCTTCCGGGAGGAAGAGCCAGGGTAGCCTGCCTGGAGCCTGGTGCTCCTGGGAACTATGCATCATGTAAACATGGCCCAGGCCGCTGGCCTTTGTCAGAGCAGGCGGGGACCGGCCCTGGTGCGGTGCACACCCAAATCCAGCGCGGGGCGGCGCTCGCCGAGGAGGAGGAAGGGCCTGTCCTGGCGTCTACACCGCCCCGGCCCACGGCTCCAGCGCTCTGCCCTCCCTCCTCCTCCCCCCCAGCCCAGCTCTTTTGTGTGTGAATTATTGATGCCCCCTCCTCTCCCCTGCCTGGCCACTGCTGTGACAGAAGCCCACGGAGCAGGGGGCGCCGCCTCAGCCGCCGCCCCTCTGGCCACAGAAGGCAGCCTCACCGGGCACGCCGGGCGGCGTGGCCACACACCCGGCCCGTGGTCTCGGCGATGGGGTGTCTTGCCACCTTTTCCCAGCCCGCCTCGGGAGCCGGCGCGGGTCACCCACCGGGAGAGGGTGCCGCTGGCTGTGGCCCCAGAGCCCGGTGTGGCGATTGGCGGCTCGCACAGAGCCGGGCTTGTGCGGGCTGCGGGGCGCTGGCGCCCACATAAGGGCATTGTTTGCCGAGGTAAAAGGGGTTTTTGTCTCCTTCTGGAGACGGGACAGAGGGAGGAACAATTTCCCCCATTCATCACTAATTCCCCCATTTGAATAGCAGCACATTGCCCCACGTTAAATAGATGGGCACCGCCGTCCTTCCCTGCCCGAGGCGTTCCGGGCCCAGGTGGTGGGCTCTGCGTCCTGCCCAAAGCGGGGAGTCGTCCTTCGCCGGAGCTGGGGGGGGGGCTGGTTTTGTGGAAATGTTCAGAAGGGGTGCGTCCCCCAGCTGCTTCCCTGCGGCCACTTGGTGCACCTTCTCTCTGGGGCTCACACGCAGTCGCGGGTCGGGGGCCGTCTTGTCCCGCCGGCATTGTTCTGGGCTCCCGCAGCCTGGCCTCGGGTGGGGTGCCCGTCCTGCCGCAGCGGCCCAGACGAGGGCCAGGTGGGCACAAGAGGGTCACTTCCAGCCAGGTCTGGGACGGGTCGGACCAGAACACGTGTCCGCCCAGAGACCCATGGCCCGAGGCCCGCGTCCTGGAGGGCCCGACTCCCACGCCTCGTGTGTCGGGGCCCCTGCTGCCCGTGGGGCCAGCTGGGTTCTTTCACAGGGTCATAAAGTGTCAGAGCCCAAGAGGGCGTCAGCGGCAACTCCCTGGACTGCAGATAAGAGGAGCCAAGGAGGCGGGCCGTGCCCAAGGTCGGGAGACAACGAGGCCCGCACCTGCTCCCCCTGCCCTGGCCCCGCCGGCCTCGTTCGGGCACGGGTTTGAATATGTGCCTATGTCTCTCTCCTTTAAATCACACTGTTTTGGAGGGAGTGGGGAGGAGGGAAGAATTGGGAGTGGACTGGAACACAGCTTGCCTCAGCCTGGGGTGCTGACGCCTCTCTCTTCCTTCTTTCCCCAAACGGTGCCAGGCACTGCGGGGCCGGGGGCTGCCGCCAGCTCTTCCCGCGGGTACCAGCCACCCCAGGACTGGGCTAGGGGGACAGACCCAGGGCTTGCGGTGGGCCACAGTGAGGAGGCAGCCTGGCCTGGGCTCCAGTCCCTGGGCTCCTCCCACAGGGAGGATCGTGGAGCGCTGCTGCCTTCCCAGTAAGGAGGCTATTGGCTCCTGGAACCAAAAAGGTTCTAGGTTCTTCTTTGGCTTTGGGCAGGGATGGATAGAAGGAGAATTTGTCCCTGCCAGCTACTCAGCCCTGCCCAAACGGACTCAGCAGCCCCCCAGGGCTCGGGGGAGCACTTCTTTCCAAACATTTCAGCCAGAGCCCCAGGACTGACTCTCCCGGGTCCAGCTTGGTCACATGCCCCCGGGCTGCTGGGATGCGCTGTGCTCACTGGCCAGGCGTGGGGCATGTACTTACGCTGGAAGACTCAGGGGGCCTCCACAGAGGAAGGGGTAGGGTTTCCGGAGAGGCAGGAATGGTCTAGGCCCCCCCAATACAGCCCTGCTAACCCCGGGTCTGCAGGGCTGCGGCCGCTTCCACGGGGAGGGGTGCCGGGCACAGGACATAGACACGGTATGGGAGAAGGTAATTAACGTGGTCTGGGAAAAGTAGATAAAGGGGTCAGCCTGTCAGAGTGGGGGCAGGAAGGCCTTACCGAGAAGGTGACCTTGGAGCAAGTCCCTGAAGGGGAGCACGAGCCTGGGACAGAGTGGCAGAGGAGGGGACACCAAGGGAAAAGGCACGCAGCTGGCACAGCTGGAGTGGGTGGCACCAAGGGCCCCCTCTGGAAGGAGTCTGGCTTCCACGGTTTGAACTCTGTCCATGCAGGGCAGGGGGGGGAGGGGGGCTGATGGACTGAGACACTCACCCCGCCCCCCCCAGCAGCACCTTTGCCCCCACCAGGGTCAGGCAGCTGCCCCCTAGTCCCAGGCCTTGTCCGCTTCCTCCTGTGAGGCTTCTTCACTGGCTGCTTCTTACAAAAAGCCTTCCGTGCTTTCCTCCCCCATAGCGTCCCGCCCTCCTCGGGATGAATTCGGAGGTGGGGCGCTGCCGTCAGGGCTCAAGGGCTGGAAAGCTCACAGCTCTGTTTTGGAGCGCGGTCTCTTCTAGAACCCTGTGTGTGGCTTTGTACCCACCGGAGGATGAGTCCCCAGGGCAGTGACTACCCTCCCTTTTCACTCCTGTGTCCCCAGTGCCCTGCAGGGGCCTGACACCAGTAAGCGTCCAGGCAGGGAAGGGACAAGGGTGGGAAGAGCATCTTGAGGGCGCTGGCCTCCCTCTCCCTGTGCCTACCTCCGATTTCGCACCTAGCCGGGTTCTCGAGCTCCCCCCCCCACCGCCGAAGCCCCTGTGTGTAGGAAGCAGGGGCGTTACGAAGAGAGTGGGATACAGAGAACCAGCCTTTTCTCTTTTAGCGCCTACTGCCTATACTAGTCTTGTCCACACCACATGAATCCTGTTTTACGGACATGACACGCATTTGGAAAGGAAACCGAAGTTCAAGGAGGCAAAGTGGCACCTTCTAGGTGCCACAGCCCATCCCCCTCCACGGCCCCTCCGCGTTCTGCCTAAAACCCACGGCCTTTCCAGGTGGCAGAAAATGGCCCCGCGGTGGAGGCAGCCCGTGAGCGGATGGCTCTGCGGGGGGCGGGCACGCGGGTTGAGGGTGGCCCCAGCAGAGTGACGGGGGAAGTGGGGGGCACGCTCCGCTGAGGGCTGTGTGCAGCCGGCTTTCCCTGCCCCCGGGCGAGGTGTGGGGGGGGGGAGAGCCGTGGCCCGTGGGGGGAGGAGGTGGGAACAGAGCTTGCGAACTGGGGCCCGCCGGCCTGCTCAAGGTTTTGGGGTTCTTTTTGTTTTGGGGGGATTTTGTGGTAAAATATGTATAACATAAAAATGTTGTTGTTACATTTTAACCATTTTTAAGGGTGCAATTCAGCAGCATTAAGTACACAGACAGTGTTCTGCAACCGGCACCATTATTTCCAAAATACGGTTTTCCTCACCTCAAACTATATCCATTAAGCAGTAGCTCCCTGTCCCGGCTCCTCCCACCCCCGGTGGCCCTGATACGTTTTCTGTCTCTGCGCATGTGTCTAATCTACACACTGCACGGAGGGGGGACTCGTTCAGTATTTGTCCCGTTGCGTCCGGCTTCTTGCGCTCAGCACGGTGCTTTCAGAGTTCGTCCGTGTCGTAGCGTGACCGTAGTTCGTTCCTCTTCGGGGCGGAACAATATTCCATTGCGTGGGCAGACCACGTTTCGTTCTATCCGTTTATTTGGCAAGGTCTTTCAAAATGGAAACAGTGTAAGTCAGTCATTAATATCTTAAAATCTGGATGTTTACATAATGGTGCAGATTTTCGGTTTCTTCTGACAACTCAGAACGCGTGGTCTGGCCTCCTGGTTCCTCCCGGTCGCGCCTGCCCAGCCGCGGAGTGCTGGGGAGGGGGTGCCGCCCTGTGGCCCGAGCCAGGGCCCGCGGCTGTGGGGCCGAGCAGCTCGGGTGGACAGCCCTGGGGCCACCCTGGGCTCCCAAGCTGCGTGGGGCTGGGAATACGCATGTGGCCCCTTCCCCGCTCCAGCCACAGGTACAGGGCAAGGGAGGTCCGTCCTCCCAGGAGGAAACCGGTCAGAGAGGCAGGTGCTTGGGCTGCCACCTGTGGGCCTGTGCAGGGACGTGGCACCGCAGGAGGCCGTGGGCCTGACGCCCACGCGCTGGGACAGTTGGCTCACTGTGTGCAGAGCATGGTGACCTCCTAGCCACCCCTCCTTCCAGAGGAGGGAGACAGAACCCTCCAAGGTCAAGCAGCTGGCCTAGGAGGGATGATGCCAGGGTGCGAAGTCTCACCTATGAGGTGGGCCAAGAATGGGCACCTGCCGAGCAAACGGGCTCACGCGATCAGTCAGTGTGGGTGCCCATCCCTGCCTTCCTGCTCCTCAGCTCCAGAAGAGCAAGGCGAAGGCCTGCAGCTGTGAGATACGGAGGTGAGAGGCCCCGAGGCGGCCAGGAGAGAGGGGCCTGGACTCAGACGTCAGGGGACTGAGAACACACCCGGCAGGAGGCTCCAGGATAGTATTCAGGGGCCTTTGGGGAACAGGAATAGGCTGGAGCTGGAAAAGGGTGGGGTGGAGAGGGGGGGGGGGGTGATGAGGGGAGGGGAAGGCAGCCACTTTCCTGTGGTTCGGTAGAGAGCATCTGCCCCTCCAGGAGGGCTGGCACCCTGGTTGTCATGGTTACTTTGTTTCCCAGCCTGGGACCCAGCCGGCATGCAGTAGGTGCTCAGTAAATACTGCTGGGCGATTTGTTCATTCCACCAACATCTGCACTGGTCGCTGGAGATCCTTCTGGAGGAAAACCAAGCCCATCTGTGATGAAGGAGGAGGGTGGCAGCGGACGCGTGGTGAGGTCCCTGAGGTTGCAAGGCCCGGGGACTCTGGGGTGTCATTGAGCAAGCAGGGAACTGTGGGGCAGCTTTGAGCAGGGCCTGGAGCTGAGCTGCAGGAGGATGGAGGGAGCGGTGGCTGCCCGGAGGAAGAGAAGGAGGAGGGGCAGCCTGGCCCAGGGGACCTGCGGCAGGCAGCCGAGGGGGAGGGGTGCCACTTCACGGCCTTTCCCATCCCCCTCTGCCCGGGGCTCCGCTGCTTGATGGGCAGCCTGGCCCCGCCCCCGGGCAGCCGGGAGGCCAGCGATTGGTTGGGGCGCTAGAGCCGCTCGGTCGCCATGGGGACGCTCTGGCGGTGCGCGTGCCCAATGCCCAGCCCCGGGGACTAAATCTTCATAATCTGCTGCCTGGGAGAGTGGGGGTGGGGTCTTGCGCGACCCTGGCCTGGGGGAAGAGGTGGCCTGGGATACGATCTAGGCTCAACTGTGGTCGCCCCTCCCCCACCAGCTCTGGGTGCTGGGGCCGAGCCCCGGGGCACCTGGGCGCCACCGGGAACCACGCGGTACTCACCTGACAGTGACCCCGGGAGCTCAACTAGTTTCGGCCTCCGCCGTCTCAGCTGATCAAGCAGGAGGCTGGGCCTGGATTGGGAGAGGGGCCTGGAATTTTATCTGAAAACATCTAGCCCCTTAGTTAAAGTTTGTACTCCCAGATCCCGCAGGCAATATTGTGCGCTCCGCAGCAGGGGGCGCCCTCGGCAGAGCTTTGTTGGGTTGTCACCTCTGGAAAGCAGCGATAGCCTATTGAGATGCCAGGAATGCAGACTCCAGAGCCTGCAGCCCTGGCTCAGGATGTCCAAGGCCACCTGGCCTTATGCAGAAGGCAGCTCTGGAGGGGGGCGGGGGCGGGCACTGTCTGCGCATAAGCTGCCAGGAGGAGGCTGGGAAGGAGTGGGCACCTGGGGTGGGGGTGGGGGTCACAATGGAGCCATTATCCCTTTCTCCTTAGGCAGAAGAAGTTGAGAGCCCGCTGTGGGGAGAGGGCTGAAGGGGCAGGGCGGTGGTGAGTTAGAGGACGAGGGGGATGCTGGTCAGACCTGCGGCGGCAGCCACTCACCCCCAGGCCCTTGAAGCTGGGCCTCCCTTGAGCCTGGGTGCGGTGTCGTGGGTGTGGAGTGCAGGAGATCACTACGGGCACGCCGCTCCTGATGGCCTGCTTCAGGCAGGGGGACCGTGCCCCTCCGTCGGGCAGGGGCAAAGCTGGCCTCTTGGACAGCGGGGCTCACCTCCTGCCAAGAGATGCCTGTGAGGACTAGATGGGGCAAGTATTCCCCGTGGCTGCCTTGGCCACGACACCCCAGGGAGTCTTAGGGGGCAGGAGGTGCTGGGGTGGAGACTCACATCCCGGCCTCTTGTTCTAGATGATTCCTCCTCGGAGAGTGGCAGTGGCAATGGCTCCTCCACCCTGAACCCGTCCACATCCAGCAGCACGCAGGGCGACCCCGCCTTCCCCGAGATGAATGGCAACGGCACCGTGGCCCCCATGGACTTCACCGCCGCCTCCGAAGATCAGCCCATCAACCTGTGTGACAAGCTCCCGCCGGGCACAGCGCTCGGCACACCCTCCTACCCCTCAGACGGCTGTGGCACCGACGGACTGCGGAGCCGTGTCAAGTACGGGGTGAAGACCACCCCTGAGGTGTGTGGGGCTGCGGGCCTCCTCCCTCCCGAACACCTCGGGGTTGCGCGAGGCGGAAATGAAAGTGTATGTCCGCAGAGTTGTGACACCAAGTCCGGGGCGGGGGGGGGGGCTGTGGCTGCTGTGCTGTCATTTTCCTGGAAGGCTCTGGAATAAGAGATCACACAGTGTGTGACTTCAAGCAAGGCCTTCCCTCCTCGGAGCCTGTGTCACCGTCTGTAAAGAGGGGTTGGCCCCGCCTTAGTGAAGGTGGCGGGTGACGTGTGGCCTGTTCCCCCCAGAACGGAGCCTGCTGCAAATTCTAGCAGCCAGTGGCCACATTCAGCACAGTCCCCACCTTTCCGCATGCCTGTCCCCATCTTACAGATGGTGCAGAAAAAGAACGAGGCCTCTGAAGCCCCAGGGATGTGAGTGTTCGGGACGCAGTAGGCCGAGCTGACTCGGGGGGAGGGGCGGCCATCGGGGAAGGCTGGCCAGTACGGGGGCCCCCAGCGCCGGGGCCTCCGTCACACTTCCGCAAGCTGCGTCTGGGCCACCGAGGTTTCCTGCAGCTGTGCAGTACGTCATTGGACACACGAACTCTCTCGAGAGTGTTTTCTCCTGCCGGGGCCGGGGGTGACTTATCGGAGCCCTAGGCCCCTCCGCTCCAGGCACGTACCCCTGCACAGCTTCCTTCCCCTCCCCGGGCCTTTCTCTTTTGCAGAGGGTGCAGGCCGGGTGCCAGTGCTCACCTCTGACGGCCTGTCTCACGGGAAAGTTCTGTACAGACGAGTCGGTGTTCAGTTGTCACTGTGTGCCTGAGCTCAGGCCATGGGGCAGGTCCCAGCCAGAGCGCGGCCTTCCTCTCCTGAGGGCAGGGGGCAGACATAGCTGCCCCCTGCACTGAGCAAGGAGCTGCAGAGGGGGAGTTGGCCGCCAAGAACTCAGGCCACGCGTGTGGGCCAAGGAAGCGAGACGGGCAGGCGCGTGCCACCAGCGGCTGGTGTCTTGCGGTTTCTGTCTCCTCTGGCCCTGGCGGAGGACCTGGCTGAGGAGAGCTTGGGAGTGGGGCTTGCCCAGGGCCTGGGAGGTCTTTTGACTCTCCACCGCGAGTCCGTCGTGACCCGGCCCGCGGACCTCGGTGTGTCTGCCCTTTACGGTCCGGGTGTGGCCTGGGGGCCAGTCAGCATCCATCTTTATCCATTTGTTCTTCAAGAGCTGTGATCCCCACAGCAAGAGGCTTATTCTGTGAGGCGTTTGCGGGGTGGGAGTAGGCAGCTGGGTCCCTCCTCTGTTGTATGACCGGGTGACTGCCTGGCGGGCTGGGCCTGGTTCCCACTCCCCCTTCCTCCACACACCCCCCCTGCGTTGGGGCTCACGGTGTCTCCCACGAGCGAGTGGCAGCAGACCGGGGAACCCCAGCCCGGGAGTTCCGCGAATGCGCTCTGCCTAATGGACCTGTCGCCTTGGCTGGTTCCCTCTCCCAGCCCGTCCGTCCCTCCTCCCTGACAGACGGTGCACTCGCCACCTGTGTGACAGCTTGGTTGCCAGCTCGGGCTGCAGCTCCCCGGGGGTCGGGGAGGAAAACCCCAAAGCCGGAACCGGCCTCGGCAGACCCAGAAGAGGCTGGGGACCCTTCCTCTGTCCGCTCGGCCCCTCGCCCGACGCAGCAGGTCATGGTGGGGGTGCCGCTGCCGCGCAGAGCGTGAACACGGGCCCAGGCCTCTGCCATCCTGCCCGCTGGCGCCCACGACCTCTCCATTCCTCGGACAAGGAGCGTGGGGAGGGGAGGCGACACAGGACCTCGAAGCTGTGCGCTCGCCACCCCATTCCCCGAGCTCTCCGTGGCTGTCGGCGACCAGGAGCAGGCCCGGTCTGACCCTCCGGCCCTTGCCCTCTCTCAGTCGCCCCCTTACAGCTCTGGGAGCTACGATTCCGTCAAGACCGAGGTCAGCGGCTGCCCCGAGGACCTGACGGTGGGCCGGGCCCCCACGGCGGACGACGACGACGACGACCATGACGACCACGAGGACAACGATAAGATGAACGACTCTGAGGGCATGGACCCCGAGCGCCTCAAGGCCTTCAACGTGAGCGCCCGCGAGGGCCGGCGGGGCGGGGCCGGGGGCGGGGCGGGGCCGGGGCGGCCCTGCCGACAGCCAGTGTCTCCCCCAGATGTTCGTCCGTCTCTTCGTGGACGAGAACCTGGACCGCATGGTGCCCATCTCCAAGCAGCCCAAGGAGAAGATCCAGGCCATCATCGAGTCCTGCAGCCGGCAGTTTCCCGAGTTCCAGGAGCGGGCCCGCAAGCGCATCCGCACCTACCTCAAGTCCTGCCGGCGCATGAAGAAGAACGGCATGGAGATGGTGAGCCCCTCGTCCCCCGCCCGCCCGCGCCCCCTGCACCGCAGCCCCGGGGACTCCCGGCCAGACCCTGCCCCTTGACCCTCCCGATCCCCCCGGAAGCAGGAGCCACGAGCCCTGATTCTCAGAGGAGGGCCGCTGAGGCCCCGGAAAGATCACACGGGTCCCCAGATGGCGGCCCTGGAGCCCGCGCCCCAGCCCTGCACCCGCCCGCCTCCGGGGCGGGGTCTCGGGAGGCCCCAGCACCAGCCCTGTCCCTGCTCTGCCCGCAGACGAGACCCACGCCTCCCCACCTGACCTCGGCCATGGCGGAGAACATCCTGGCGGCGGCCTGCGAGAGCGAGACGAGAAAAGCAGCCAAAAGGATGCGCCTGGAGATCTACCAGTCCTCCCAGGTGCCCGCCTCCCCCCGCTGCCGGGGCGCGCTCCGGGGGGTGGGGAGAGGCTGACCGCGGTCCCGCTGCAGACAGCCGGGTACAGGGAGAGAGGGATGGCCGTCCTGGGCCCCAGACGGAGCCGCGGGCCGTGGGGCAGCGTGGAAAGTCAGAGGGCCCGGTCCCACAGGATCAAATCTGCCCCCTCGAGAGACGAGCAGAGTCCCGTAGGTCCCAGCACTGGGTCCCAGGGACGACCGTCGGGGCCCTTTGGTTTCCTAGCGCTCTCCTCCCGCTTCGCAGGACGAGCCCATTGCCCTGGACAAGCAGCACTCGCGGGACTCTGCAGCCATCACCCACTCCACCTACTCACTGCCAGCCTCCTCCTACTCCCAGGACCCCGTGTATGTCAACGGCGGCCTCAACTACAGTTACCGCGGCTACGGGGCCTTGGGCAGCAACCTGCAGCCCCCTGCCTCCCTCCAAACAGGAAATCACAGTAACGGTGAGTGGGGGGCCCCGGGCTCGCGGGCTCCCTGACCAGAGCCCAGGTGTGTGGGCGTCACAGCCTCGGCGAAGGAGGCAGGGCAGGCGGGGAGGCGGAGGCCGGCAGGGAGAGTGCCTCCCGTGTGGCACAGACGCCTCCCCTGTTTCACAGTCTTGGCCAGTCCTTAAGTGGGACGGTGAGGAAGTCTCAGCTGGTTAGGACAGGGTGGACCAGTCCTTTCTCGCCTCTGAGGAGGCTGCTCCAGCGCTCGACTGGACACGCTGGCTGGGCCTCTCCCAGCTTCAGCTCCTCATGGGCCGTCATGAGCACTGAGTTGCAGCCAAGGCCCTGCTCTGAGTTGTATCCTTCCCACACACCTGCTTTTACCCCCGGTGACCAGAGCTTGGTGAGGAGGTCACTGGCCCGGGTCACTTGGAGTTGGCAGCAGCGCCGGCATCGGCCCAGGCACGGCCCAGTTCAGCAGCTGTGGCAGGCCTGTCGAGTGGCTCTGGGCAGGTCACCGCCTTCCCCAGGCCTCAGCCCTTGCCCCTGCACTGCGAGCCCCATCTAGGTCACCTGGGGTGACAGTTAAGTATTTGTGCCCCCAACTCTAACCCCTTAAGCTGGTGATTCCCCTGGTGCCTCTGATGCAGACAGGACAGAGCCCGGTATTGGAGAAACAGTCCCTGAAAAGACACAGACTTCCCTGTGGAGTTAGGTGTCACCCTGAGTGGGAACCTCAAGCCCATTCACACTGGGCCCCACTCGAGGCCAGGGTGGGGACAAGCAGGGAAAGAGCAGGCTCTGCTGGTGGCCTCAGGGAGTAAGCAGGGAGTGGGTGGACAGGGGTGACCGCAGGGCTGGGCACTTGGATTTCGTTCTGTGTGCGGTGGCAGCCACTGATAGGTTTTAAGCAAAGCAGGGCTGTGGACTGTGCTCTGTCTTCGTGGCGAGATCTGAAGCCCAGGAGGCAGAAGCGGTGTGCACTGAGGGTCCTTCAAAGACAAAGGGGTGAGGAGGGGAGCTGAGGGTGACCCCAAGTTGCTCGAGGAGTAGGTTGGAGGGAAGTCCCGCCCACAGGCCAGGGAACTTTGGCACTCTGGTTCTAGGTCTTGGCCGAACATGCCTGAGAGTTCCTCTCAAGCCCTTGACCTTGGCTGCAGGAGACCCCTCACCGTTCCCAGGCAGTAAGGGAGGGGCTAGCCCCTATCCAAGGCAGAAAGCCCAAGCCCCCTCGGCTCACCTTGCCCCCCACCACCAGGAAGTGTGTGCAGGTCCCTGGAAGACTCCTGCCTGGGCTTATCCTCATCCCTTCCTAATGCCTCTTAACCTAAAATAAGAGGCTGCCTGGCCTTAATCGCTGCAGCTGCAGCTGGAGTGGCCAGCCACAGTGAGAGGTGGGACCGCTGTCCCCGAAGGGCAGGTAGGGGAGCCCTCTGACAGGCCTGCTGAGCGGGGACCCTGTTAGAGCATCTGAAGACAGGACCCAGGGCGGGGACTTTAGGACCCCCTAGAGAAACACGAGGAGTGTGAGGCCCAGCCCTTTGCAGGCAGTGGTGACAAGCCCCCACCTGGTCCACGCGGCGTGGCCCGTCTCAGGGCTGCGGCCACCAGGGAGGGCGCTGGGCCCGCTCCCCTCTGCGCCCTATTCACAGCTGCCAGAGAGTCTCCCAGCAGCGGCCAGATCTTCTTTTGACGGCGGCAACTGGCTCTGCCCTGCGCTTCCCGGGGCCTCTGTTCCCTGCCGTATGCACCCTGCTTCCTTAGAGGTGGGTGGTGAGGTCACTGGGGCAGCGCATGCCCTGCGAGCACCGGGCCAGAGTCCGGCAGCTGTCCACAAGCAGCCGCCCCAGCCCCCCTGGCCTCCCCGGCAGCAGCCAGCCCTGTAGGGGACCCTTCGGTCAGCCCGGTGCCTTGGCAGGGCGACCCTGTTAGTAGCTCAGAGCTCCTAGCTTTGCTCATCACGTTGTCACCGGGAGATGCGAATGAGCTTAGATAGAATCGGCCTGGCCCGCCTTTCTTCGGGTGCTGGGCATCTTGTGCCCACTCTGCCCCTGCGGCAGCCACAGCTGAGTGTCAGCACGAGCGCCTGTGGAGGATGGCTCCAGAGCAGACCGGCTGCGGGAAATAGGGCCGTTTTCGTCTCTGGGCTCTAGCTACTGTCTGAGAGAGACCAGAGGACAAGGCTTGGGAGTGGGAGAGAGAAACCCCAGGGCCCGGTCACACCAGCTGTGACAGGCGGCTCTGGCCTCCGTTGTCTGGAAGAGACCGGGAGCTGCTCCAGGGGAAACCAACCCTCCCCCAGCCCGGAGGCAGCCCTGCAGCCTCCAGGAGTCTGCAGAGGCACCCCTGCTCCCCACCTGCCCCCCCATAGCCCTTCGGCCAACAACGGGGGAGGCCACCACCTGCCTGGCTGCTGTTCGCAGCCGGTCTCGGCCCTGCTGCTTCCTCCTGTGTCTCATTCGAACAGACTTAGCTGCTCCCTTAACTCTCGCTTCCGAGGGCGTTCCTCAGCAAGCCAGTTCCAAGGACCTGCCTCTTGACGTCCACGTGCTCTAGTCGAGGAGGAAGCAGCCCGTGGGACGGGTGGCCGTCTCGGGCTACCCCGGCTTCCCTTAGCAGCAGGTCCAGATTCCAGGGTCTCCCGGCATGCCACTTCTAGGCGTGAAGTCTCCGGTGACTGGATCTTGTCCCTCCCTCTCTGTACCAGCAGAAAAAGTGCCACTGTAGGCGCAGTAATGAGTGAAGCTGGCCATCAGAACCCACCGAGTAGTGGGGAAATGGCTGACAGCCAAGGTCAGCCTCCTGCACCCGCCCGCCAGGGTGAGACCACCCGGTGCAGGGAGGGCCTGGGCAGGGTGGGGGGGTTAGGCAGAAGCAGGGAGACAGCTCCCCGAGGAAGCTCCAGGTACACTTTTCATTGGCTGTTTTCTCACCTAACACCTCTCAAGACTGCTTTTCAACTTCCAGGAGCCTCCATGTCTCCTGGGAACCCGTCCAGAAGGCCCTCCGAACCTGTCTGGAAGCCCTTTCCCAGTGGGCCTGGCAGCTCGCGGCCTCGCCGAGTGTTTCACAGGCATGGCTCAGCGCCCCCCTCCTCACCCCCAGCAGCCTCCTTGCGTTCCGAGGCTCAGAGACGCTGGCCGGTTGCCTGTGGAGTGGCCGAGCAGGCTTCGAGTTCAGGCAGCTGTGGGGTGGCTTGGGAAAGGCAGAGAGAAGACCGGGCTGCTGGCCCCCCGCCTACATCCTCCAGTCTGTTTCAGAAAACTTCTGGCTCCTTTTCTGCCGCCACTGAGGGCAAAGGGGACCTCCGCAGAGGAGGGGGGATTCGGGGTTCTGTGGCTCCTCAGAAACAGGCTGAGCACCCACAGCACCTTCTTTCACGTGGCACTCCCGGCCCTCCCCCCCCGCCTCCTGCAGGGCGCAGTCACCATCCGGCTGGCCTGGCCTCAGGGCCCCTGGCCTTTCTCCTCCACCTGGACAGAAGTCCCGGCCTTGTCTGAGCGCCCTCGAGGCTCCGCTCTGGACTCCAGGGCTCTCCCACCCCCGTGCCCCTCACGGGGTCGGGCGGCTGCTGCAGGATACTCACCTACAGCATCTTAGGTGCCATCTGCCCGGACAGCCTGCCCGCCCCGGGAGGGACAGCGCACCTCTACGGCGCATGCAGACTCCAGACAGCCGTGCTTACCGGGGCGGCTCTGCTTTGCCACAGTGACTTTGCCACAGTGAGGAGGGTCGGGGAGGTTGCTTTCCCTGAGGCCTCCCCCTCGCCCGGCTGCCAGCGCTGGGACATGTGTGCGTCAGGGGAGCGCTGTCCGCCCAAGGGTCCTCAGAGAGCCGTGCGGGTGGGAACGGGGCCAGGGAGCTGCGGTCAGAGCCCGTGCCCTCACCACGTCCCCCCTGTCCTGAAGGCAGAGCCAAGCGCCCACGTTCACCATGTGACCGCGGGCAAACCTCCGACCTCCAGGTCTCGGCTCCCCCCCTCCCCCGCCCCCGACGAGGTCCCCTTCCTTGAGGATTACCCTGAGGGTTAACCGAGAACCCCATGTTTCATCTGTGGGTACCAGGCCCTGTTCCAGGCACTCACTGGCGTCCGCCTGTCGAGAGGCCCAAGTGCCTGAGTCACAGCAAGCCCCCAAGACAACTCGGAGGGACAGCCTCTGGCGCTGTGGGAGGCGCGTCGCCTCCCCTCCTCACCCGCCCTCTCCCGTCCACAGGGCCCACCGACCTCAGCATGAAAGGCGGGGCGGCCACCGCCTCCAGCACGCCCACGCCCACGCCCTCCAGCAACAGCACCAGCAGGACCATGCCGGCCGCCCAGCTCAGCCCCACGGAGATCAGCGCCGTGCGGCAGCTCATCGCCGGCTACCGGGAGTCGGCCGCCTTCCTGCTGCGCTCCGCGGACGAACTGGAAAACCTCATTTTACAGCAGAACTGACCCGCGGCACCCGGAGCGCGCCACCCGAGGGACGGAGGCGTCCCGGCCCGGCCGCCTGCCTCCCCACTTGGTACATTCTGATTTCCGAAAGAGGTGGGGTCCAAACGAGCGGTTTCTAGCCACACGCCAAGCACCTGCGACTTTGGGCACAAGGACACTTTTTTTTTTGGAATCTCCCCACACGGGTGCTCTGACCTGCTTGGAAGAGGCCAACGGGGCAGCTCCGGAAGGGCTGGGGCTCCCCTGACGAGGCGCCGGGGACGCAGCTCTCTTTAGAATCATCCTCGTGGACCCTGATGTTAGAACCCCACCCCCAGATAATTACCTTTCAAGTCTTAGGTGAGCAGAATTGCATATTTATTGAGAAAAACAAAGTGGACCCTTTCTTCCTCTCCCCTTAGTAATTTATTTTTCTGAAAATGGATTCTTTTGTGTTTGTACAGATTGCCAGTCTGTGTCTGTCTGATCAGAAGGATGTATCCCTGTGACCTAACATCCCATATCACTACACTGGCGCGGGCTGGGGGCCGGCAGGGCAGGGTGAGGCGGGGCGGGTGCCGGGCTGGCTGTCCCTTTGAGCGCCCGGCACCGCCGAGCCGGAGGACCTCACCCACACCCCATGCACAGCAAAGACAGAAATGGCTCCCCCACCCCCACTCCACAGAAGCCCCCGTCACACGGTCACCTGTGTTCTACCTCACACTCCAGCGTGGGCTTTTTCCAGGATGTGCCCTGAGCCTGTTCTGAACGGCTGTCTATCTCCCAACTCCCCCACACGGTGTGTCTGCCTGGGAGGTAAGTCCAGAGGGGTGGCCAGGAGCCAGGGCCCAGAGAGGGCTTGGACCCCTCAGAAGCAGCAGCTCCCGGCCCCTCCCCCTGCCCTGCCCCGGGCCCCGGCCCTCCCGGCTGCTGGCCAGGACAGAGTACTGGGGGGGGAGGGTGGCAGCCTGTCAGCAGGGCCCTCACCCTCACCTGCCCCCAGGGAGCCAGGTCTGAACCCTTCTCCACGCAGGCCCGGGGCCCTCAGACACCTGCCAGGAAGGGCCTGTTTCCTCAGGGTGAGCCCCCAGCTGTCAGGTAGCCACCAAACGGGAAAAGCAGCCGCGAGCCCCTGGTTGGACTTGCAGCTCCCGTCCCCTGCCCCTGTGGTCGGAGTAAAGGGACCATCGATACAAGTGGAGAAGCCACTCGGGTTCTCCTAGGATGCACCCTTCTTCTGGAGGGGCCGGTCCTGGAAGAAACCCATAACCCCTGGAGTGTGACAGAAGGACAAAAAGAAAAGGCTGGCCCGGTTTCCTTCCTCCCCAGTAGGCACTTCTTGCTCAGTGCAATACCTACCAGTGCTGCTAAACCAGGGACTCAGCCAGACCTCAGCAGGCCCAAGGGGCCTCTCCATGCAACACTCCGTAGCCATGACGGCAGCTCTCCGCTGCCTGCCCCTGCCCAGAGCTGGCAGAAGCCCTCTGTTGCCTTTCCTCCCTCAGAGCAAAGAGGCCCCAGGGGAGCCAGGGCTGCGTGGACCCGAGTACGGCCAGAGAGCCGCTCGACCCCGGAGCAGGCACCCCTTCCCAAACCAGCTTTCTGCAGCCAACCGCCTCCTGGCGCTGGTAGCAGGCCACCCTCCGGAGGGCCAGGGAGGGGCTCCCGCACGGACGCCCCAACCCGCCTCGGATCCAGGCCCGAGCTGTGGGCCTTGGAGCCACAGCCCTGAAAGGTAGGGTGCCCCGCCCCTTGCTTGCTTCCAGCCCCCAGGAGTCCGGCTGGGCTTTTCTCTCGCAAGTGGCCTCCGACGCCCCACCCAGCCGCACCACCTCTGCCTTCCATCTGACCAATCCCCGGGCCTCCGGGCAGGGCCAGGACACCCGAGACTCCCCCTTAGCACAGCACAAGCTCCAGTGCCCAAGGCCTGTCCCCCGACCCAGCCATCCACATGTCCAGCCCCCACCTGTTCAGTGCTCCTCCCGTTTCGATTTGTGTAAATATTTATTTTTGTGAGGGAACAATACTACCAAGTAATCAGCAGGTCTTTTGCAAAACGTTACCCCAGGCAATTTGTGAAAATCTTAATGTTAAAAACTGGCAGAGACAATCGCCGCCTTAGAATTCTTGACACCAACTGCTTGTCACGTCCCCTCCCGGAGGCAGGACCCAAGCCAGGCACCGACGCGCGCTTTTCTCGCAGACAGGAGAGGGGAAGGCTGGGAGGGGCTGCTGCCACCACCCCCACACAAGGGATTAGTTCTAAAGATCAGCATAAGCTTCAGTGGGAAGCCAGGCTTTCCTCTGCCGGCCACCTCGGCCTGCCTTAGCACTGGGCAAGAGCGCAGGCGCCCTTGAGTGAGAGGAAGGCCACAGGGGCTCCCCGCAGCCCCTCCAGGACAGTGGATTCTGTCACGGTGACCCCACCGCTTGGGTGGGCTCCTCCGTGAAGAAGCTACACCTGAAGCCCTGGTGACGGCGGTAGCAGGAGCAAGTCGCTGTGTGGAAACAGGACTCCATCAGCTAGTTTAGTCAGGGACCTTGTTCTGTTTTGCGTTTTTTTCAAAGATGCAGCTTCAACCCCTCCCCCCTCCTCCTGACTTGGAGGGCACCAAAGAGCTGGTTCGGCTGGACCTAGCTCACTGCCGTCCCACCCGCACCTGTACCCTCACCCCCACCCCCACCCCAGGGACTGCCTTCTCCCAAAGGGAGCGTCCAACGCCCTGCCCCGCAGCCATGTGAAATTCTGCCCGAGGGCCTCAGGGCACAGATTCATCATGGGGGATCCTAAGCCGGAAGGTAACTCAAGAGTTAGAATACACCAATTCCAGAGTCTTTGCAGGGGGCTAATCCCAGCAGAAGGGTAGCGTCAGGAGAAACGGGAATCTGGTCTTAGTGGCGGACCAACCGGTAGACCAGTAATGGTGTGACCCATCTGAAACTCACATCACCATCACCTCCAGGACAGTTTATACCCAAGGACAGTGTTGAGGGGCAGGGGGACGGAAGGGCGCGAGCAGGGTTTTCAAGGATTTCGAACAGGTGGAACCCGCCATCCCTACTCCCAAGGGCCTCTCGCGACTCCAGGGGTGGTTACAGGCTTAACTACCAGTTCATATTCAAAATGCTGCTTTGAACTCAGAGGGTTGATACTTTTAATTTGTAATTTTTTGTAAAACTTTTTACAAGATAGTAAAGTATTTCACCAGAATACCAGTTTCAATCCGTCCATGGTCTGATTTTTATATAATTTAGTGGTGCTTTAGAAACTTTGTTTTCGTTGTTTCTGAGCTAAACAGCTCAATCCTTTTTCGCCTGTATCTACCTAAGACCAATGTGAACCTTTGTATTTTTGCTCCTAATTTTGGACTCAGTGAAAGTGTACTGTTTACATGTACAGATGCCCCTGTCCCTGTGTGTTCCGCAAGACTCGCTCTTGAGGAGGAAGGGGCACCTCACTAAGCTCATCTGCTTAGCAAAGCCACAAAACAAAAACCTCTCACTTTTTACCTGTGTCTCCACCTAAAAACAGAAACGAAAACCCTACACCACAGAGAACTCAGATTCGCCGAAAAATACTTTTCTAAGCTCAGAAAAACCTCCGCGCGTGGCCCACAGGCCTCTGTCACATGGTCCGTTTCGGAGCAGGGGTCAGAGCAGAGACTTTCCAGGGGCTGCCGGCGGGGGCACCTGCGTGGCCTCGCGGAGAGCGCGGGGTGGGGGGGGGGGAGAGCACCGTGGGACGGTGTGGTTCTTCCAGCAGCCTGGGAGTGGGGAGGTCAAGGTGACCCGGGTGACCTTCAGGGTCAAGCCGCCCAGGATTCAGGGACAACCCAAGAGGCTGTCAATCCTCTGACAAAATTTAGACCTGTTTCGGAAGAGCGCGAGTTCCCTGTCTGGGAGGAGGTTTTAGGACTTCCCAGCGCAGCCCGGCCGGAGCATCCCTTCAGGGCTCCCCTGGGGGAGCCATCACCTCTGAGGAGGGGCAGGGGGCTCCGGCCGGAAGCATATGGCCCGTAAGACCAACAGTGGCCGGCACCAACTTTTAAAGGTGACTCTTTATTACTTCATCAATGGCTACACCTCTAAATTATATTTTTACAGATATGCACCTATGCAACTTAACGTGGCTCTTCTAAGCAGGTGAGGACTTCCTCCTCAACGCTCTATAAAAATTATTTGTGTTCTGTATAGTGAGTTTTTTCCAGTAAATGTGGCTTAATATTTTAATTCTTAGACTGTGTCTTCTTTATGTGATGCAACTAAATTCTGTTCTGTTTGTGGAATGACTAGCACAGGCCACGCCCCTCCCTCTCCCTCACTTAACAAAAGACCAATGAGCTGTTAATCGAGCTGTTATCTCCATGGTATTACTTGCTAAATGCACTGATTTCATAAGTATGTGGAATCCTTTTTTCTTTCGAATCTGTATATCATATATAAGACTGAATCTACTTAATAAACACTGAATAACAAATTGGACGCTTCATTCCCACCGTGTCCTCTCGACAGCCCTGCCGGCCGGCTCTCCCGCCTGCAAATCTAGGTCGGCGCCGACGCGCCCTTCTGCTGGAAGACCACCTTGCCCTGGCCACTGCCCTGGCCCGCCACCGCGGGCCCTCAGTCAGCTTTTCTCGAGCAAATAATCTTGTCATTTGAAAGAGTTAGCTGGCCAGTTAGAAAGAGAAAGAAACGAACCTCACTGGCGCTCACGGGGTGCCGAGCGCGGGAGGTGCCGTCCCGGGGGTGCGCCCCCGTCACGCGGCGAGGTCCCCCACGCGGCCGCTGCCCTCGCCCCCGCACGCAGCTCTTCACCCACCCAGACCAAACTCCCGTGGACTGGCCCCAAAGTGCTGGCCTGGAAACCTGAGGAAACGCCGCCCCTGACCCTGAACCTTCTGCACTGTTCCATTCGACCCCAAACTCCCAACCCCACCTTGAGGGAAAAAGGCAGTTTACTTTTTTCAACCTACGTACAGCATTTCGGCTAACCCTGAGGGAAAACTTGCAGGAATGTGGCTGGGGGTTCACCTGACTGTCATGAATTTTTTAAAAATTCTGTGAGTTACGAGCATAAACGTTATTTTTACCGTTAAAATTTGCATGTGTGTGTACACACTGACACACGTGAGTTTTTAAAACATTTGTCTCATAATGGCAGAAGGACCTTTTGAAAACTGAAATTCTGTACAATACCCAGATACAGAAAATAGATAAAAAGAGGGGCACCTGGGTGGCTCAGTCAATTAAGCATCTGACCCTGGATTTCATCTCAGGTCACGAGACCACGGTCGTGAGATCGAGCCCCATGTCGGGCTGTGTGCCGCATGTGGAGCCTGTGTAACGTTCTCTCTCTCTCTCTCTCTCTCTCTCTCTCTCTGCCCATTCCCGCTCGTGCTCTCAAAAAAAAAAAAAAAAAAAAAAAAAGATGAAAGGAGAGGGTCCAATAGTTGGAAGACACTGCACCCAGGGAACCCAGTCTGGGGCGGCTGTCCGTAAGGATAGCAGGGATGGTAAAAGCAACAGCAGCTAGGTGCCTCTCTTCACACGACGTAGGGACCAACGGTGGCACCGCCTCAGTGATCCCACGAAAACGCCTATGCTACCCAAACTACCACCGCTGAGAATCACCAAGGGACCACGAAACCCCCACAACCTGGGACATATCCTGGGCCCAGACCCCCTGTGTGCAGACCACACACGCAGACCAGGAAACGTACTTACCTCCAGAGGAAACGCCACAGCTTCCCCGGGACGGAGGCGCGGAGAGGGAGGAGACATCGTCGCTCCAGCACACAGAAGCGTTGATCCCAGTCTGGCTTCCTTAACGGGGGCCCAGGCCCGCTGTGGTTAAGTGTACAGGACGACGACAAGTAGGAGCTGCCCCCAGGGAACAGTCAGCTAAAATTTACTCAGAGACCAAACAGGCAAACCTCCCTTCGCTCAGGGAAGGGAAGCAGAGAAGGGGCACAGAAGCGCGTTTTAAGAGTAACGATGATGCGCTCGGGAAGCCCAGTGTACGGGAAACCGAAGAATCCTCTGCGAAGCCCTCTCTCCCCTCCTTGATCTTTTGTATCAACCCGGATTTTATTAGGTTTACTACCAGCCAGGGGGCTCCTAAAGGAGGGCTCCCAGCTGCCTAAGGAGCCGATGGGCCCTCGGACACACTTCGCACCAGGTGGCGGGGACGGGCCTTCCTGCGGGAGGGGGCCCGGAGCCTCCGTCGGGCTCTGTGTCCCCAGAAAGGTTCAGAGCCGCTGCAGAGACAGCGGTCTTTCAGTCGCTTTTGTATCTTTTCCTTACAGAGCACGTTTTGTCTGCATCAGTTGGGAGTTGGTCCAGGCCTTCGAACTGATGCATGGAGGCAGGGGGAAGCAGGGGCACTGTCAAGTATTAGTCTCCAAGGTCACAAAGCCCACTCTCCCCATGAGCTTGAACGGTGCCCGCACACGAGGGCACCACGGCCTGTGCCACCTCCTCTCAGGAGATGCTTGGGTCCCCAGGGCCCCGGATTCTAGGCAGGCTCCTCCATGAGGCGCACACATACTCACGCAGCCCCCTCTCGAGCGGGATCTGACTTCCTTCAGAGCAGGGTGTACGGAGAACAGTCACGATACTCACCAGGCTGGTAAAATCACAGTCTTCCCATATTCTGGAACGTTAGGTCTCCTCGTCCTTCAGATCATGAGTCGAGGAGTCTCCCCCGCCAGGCACTCGGTCTCTGACCTTAGGGCTGTGTGCTCGACAACTACAGTCTGAGTGTGAGACCAAAAGCCGGATGCCAAGTGAGAGGCCGCCACCCCACCCCTCAGAGCACGAGGCCCACCCCTCCACAGGCCCCCTCTGAGGCAAGGTTCAGGCAGGTGGCAGGCGCCACACAGATCTCTACTCCAAGTTCAGGCAGCTACTGTCCTGCCGGGTGCAAGCTACCAGTCTGGAGCCCTCCCTGCATGCCGGGCACTAACGACTTTGCAGAGGAGGAGTTACCGTCCCCATCCTGAGGTGGGAGCGCTGGCGGAGACACTGACTTGCCGAGACCACAGAGCCAGTAGGGACCAGGGCTCGCACGTAAACCCAGCCCCCTCCCCACTGCTGCCTCCTTGATGAGATTCGAGACGTGACCACAGCATCAGGCCCCAGGCCTGGACTCTAATGCATCCTCAGCCCCGGCAGCCGCTACGTGAGCTAATGGGTGCTGTGCCCGACGGCACGAGTAACACACACACCATCGCCACCAGGAGGCCGCCCGGTCACCGCAGAGCCACCCGAGCCTAACTTCTCCGACTGCGCTCCCATCAACAGCAGGAGCCCAAACCTGCAGCTTGAACCGCCCCAGCAGGGACTCCACCACACGGAACGCCTGTTTCGACCAATTCAGGGGAAACGGGTTAACAGATACATATTTTAATCAGTCTGTGCTTCCATCGTGGGTGTTTGTTTTTACTTTTGGCTTGTTCATATACTACAGTAGTTTCTGAGAAGCACAAACTGGTGCATGTCAGTACTCCAGACAAGTCTGGGGACGGACTGGGAAGTCCTCCTGCAGCCTGTCACCCTCAGGCCCACGCCACTGCCAGCTGCCCGCTGTGCAGAGAGGCGCTTGCCTTTACAGGTCTGTCAAGGCCAGAACTGGTCACCACCCCTACAGACCACCAGCCACCGGCCACCAGAAAGCTCTTCAGCAAGCAAGTCTCAGAGAGGCAGCTGCGATGAGCGCCCTCACCCTTCTCGTTCGGTTTCTGCCTCCAATCCACGCGGTCGTGCCCACAGTCTAGACACCAGCAAAAGCAGCAAGTCTGGCCCTTCGGCCCGAGAACATCAGCGCCGGGGCCGGGGCGAAGCGAGGAGCTGGCATTCGCGCCCGCACTCCCGGCCTTCCTCCCGGGCCCAGCGGGGCGGCCACACAAGAGCATTGAGACCACGAGCGCAGGCTGTACAGGTTTATTTTTCCAAAACCACAAGAGACATACAAGAGCGGTGCTGTCCCTGGGCAGCCCCGTGGACCAGACCGGTTTCCGCCTGGAGCCTAGAGGCCGCCGAAGGTCACAGCAGAAGGAAGAAGAGGATCAAACACACTTGGGCCTCTGCTCCCTGTCTTTGGTAAACAGACTCTTGAAGTTGACAACTGGGGACGTGGCCAATACCGCATTTAAGTCACGACTGCCAACTTCTCACTCGTGCTTCGGGTGACAAAAATGCCACAGTGGACGAACCCGGGGCAGGGTGGGGTGGGGGGAGACCTTTCAGGTGAAACGACACTTGCCGAAGTCACGCCAACTTTCTACTTTACACAGAAGCACTCGAACAGGGAGACCTAAGTCAAATGAGGGCTCTGAACTCTGCAACGAGTCAAGGTGGAAGAAACAGGGCAGGAAGCAGGGTGAGGGAAGACACCTAAGGAGGTTGTCTGTGCCGTCAATGTGTTGGGAGAGAGGCAGGCAACAGCCGTGGCTGTCTCTTCACCAACCTGCTGTCAAAAGTACATCAGACAGAGCCCTTGGGCCCTGTGAGAACACGGGCCCAGCTACCGCTGCAGGCGGTAACCCTGGAGCCAGATCTGGAAAGCCTGCCCGGGGCACTCACCCCGGACTCTGGAACACTAAACGCTGGTGGCGGTGATCTGTCACAGATGGCAGCGAGCGGCCAGTGGAAGGTCGGAAGAGGAGATGTGAGGGGCGAGACACGTCCGCTCGGCGGAGCGCGGGCGGGCTGGCCATGGCTCTGCGGGCTACGGCAGGTCCACCGGGCGACCGGGCCACGCTGGCAGAGCACCAGTCAATCACTCCACCCGCATGTCGGGCAGCCCAGCGTGCAGCGGCTCTGACACAGGTGGAGAGAAGTGCGCCACTTTGACGCAACGATGCCGAAGACGGAAAAGAAGGGAGAGACACTCGTGTTCTCTGTACAATACATCCATTTACAGAATCGGCCAGTACTGTGTACAACATATAAATACATGATAAAACATTAGAGGTGCATAGAGCATACTTACAGAAGCCAAAAAGTTCACTTTATACATCCAAGGATAAAGAGTTAAAAATATAAAAATAAGAAACACACACTGCTTTGAAATGTAAAATGACTTTCACATACACAGGTGCGTGGAGATGCCCACTCCCACGGAGTCCGAGGTGAGAGGGAGGGCGTCAAGCAGAGGAATTCACCTGCCAAACATCTGGACATCTGACTCACAAGGTCTACAGATGGCGTTTTAAGAGGAAAGACAACGCTAGGCCCGACCCCGTTGTCCAAGCAAGTCTATTCAAGGTTCCAAAAGCCCCTGTAGGCCGGTGAATTGTACCGAGACAGGAAAGTCCCAAATCTGCTTCGGCAACAGAACCAAAGGTCAAACAGGCTCCTGTCAACTGGCGAATGCCAGAACTGTGACCCTGAGGTCAGCAGGCGCTTGGGCCCCCTGGCGGGCCCTGCTGGGAGTTACTTTAACCCTGTGCTGGCTTCCCCAGCCACCGACTAACTCCCCGGATGGAGTAGCACGCAGAAGGAAACACGGCGGGGAGGGGGCAGTGGAAGACTGGCATTCCTACTCAGTTCGAGGTTAGTTCCCTCGATGGAGAACACAACCTTCTTTCTTCAGTTTCAAGTCCCTCTGGGTGTCAAGCAAGCTCCCCATGCCACACCAGGCTCTGTCTGCACGAGAGCTCGAGTTGGCCAGCCGACGTGGGGCAGCCCCACGAGCTGCCCCACCGGAAGCCCGTGCAGCAAGACCAGCAGAGGTGGTGAGTGACAGAGGGGCCTGAGCACTATGAGCTCTAGGGAGGGGCGAGAGTGCCCGTGCCGAGGGAGAGAGCCTCCTGTATCAACGGGATGCTGTATACAGATGGAAGATCCATCGTCATCAAAATACACACACTAACTATACAACTTTTCCCATGGCCATAATTTATTATCTCACCACAAGGCACAATACACAGAGCTTTGAGGGTCCGATACAGTCATCGTGACAGAACGCACCACAGCCCTGACACATGATCATGGCTTTCAGGCTGCACGCACACTGGAGCGAGATGCTTTCCACCGTGCTGCTGTCGGTGAACATCTGCAAGGAGAGCGAGGCGCTGCGGCTCGCGCCGAAGTCTGCTCTGTGGCTCAGCTGCACCACACTCCCGGCCAGGCCCTTGGGAAAGGTGGGGGAGCTCGAGGAATAATTAAAGCTGGTGGAACTCAGCTGGAGTTTGGAAAGCTTCCCGTAAAATGCCTGTTTGATATTGAGTTGGGAGGGGATGGAGGAAGGCTCCAGAGGCTGCCCGGGCCCTTTCCCAGGCTCTCGGGGCAGTTTCCAGAAGGGCAGGTCGAGGACGAAGGGCATCCCTTGCAAGTGATCCACCAGCTCCCGAGGACCAGGCCCAGCTGCATTTCTGTTCTCCGCATTTGCCTTGAGAGGACTCCCCCCAAAAGTCTTCTCGCTCTTGACACTGCCAGCAGAGGCAGGTGGTGGCTTTGGAGCCCAGTCTTCCCTGGCAGTCTGTACCCCACCGGACACAGAGTTTTTGCTTGGCCCCAACTTCCTACTGGGAAAACCAGGAGGGGCATCAGAGGGCAGTGGCGCTGGCTCCACAGGTCTGGGACGCTGAAGGGCCGCGGCCTCCTTCCTAGGGCCGAAGAGCTTCTTCCCTTGGCCTCCAGCACCATTCGGATTACCCAGGGCCTGACCTGTCTCATTGGGATCTGAGGAGATCAAGTTTGGAGATGAGAAACAAGGGACTCTCGAGGTAGTGAGGTTTCCTGGACTTCTGCCTGGGGCGGCATTTGAATTACTGCGCTGGGACAGGTCACGGGCTTCCTTCCGATCTCCCACACTAACGGGAGAGAGCCGCTCTTTGGAATCCACTTCTTCCACTTTCACAGAGGCAGCCACCAACTTTGCCACTGGATACGGGGAGTCTAAACTTGAGACTGTCTTGGAAATCTGGGGCACTCCAGGAGCCCGCGTGGGCTCCAGCCTGGCAAGACCAGTGCTCGCTTCACGGATCTCAGGCAGAAGAGACTCCTTGGAAGCTCTTACAGAACGGGGGCTGCTCTTGCTACCTGCACAGCCGTTCACCGAAAGATCCTGCCAAGATTCCACTCCCAGGGAGCCGCCACGGCCCTGCTCTTTCGTAGGTGGGAGTCGTGGGGACTCAGGTTGGCTACCGCCTCGGGCTGGAGGAAGAACCTTCTCTAGGGGTAAGCGACCCTGCAGCAACTGCATTACGAGGGGGTTCGTGGCCTCCGCTGAGGACGCAGGCCTGCCCAGCAACGCAGGCCTCAACTGGTACTCAGCACTGGCCCGCAGCAGGGAATCTGGAATCTTTTGGGGGACTGCACATACACGAGACACCCAGCTCTGAGGAGGAGCCACGCCGTCTGTCCTCGTAACCACACTCCGGTCACCATTCACCTTGGAGAGTGAGGCGGAGTGGTTCCAATCGTGTTTCTCATTCGCGTCTGCCACCAAGGCTCTCTTCACCACTGTGGCCTCACTGGGGTCGGCCTCGCTGCTGTCCTCAGAGAGGTGGCCTTCAAAGTCAGAGGCCGTGTCTGTGGACTCGCCGTGAGGACTCAGCGCTTCAGAGTCTCCACTAAATTTCAACTTCTCGCCTTCCACCGGTTTGCGGTGGCCACCAGCACTGTCGGCACACCCTTGCGACGGCACTGTCCAGACCAAAGGGAAGTGGCCTGGGGGAACCAGCTCCTCCTCAGTCGTCAACTCACCAGGTGGCGCAGGAGTGAGGGGGGCAGCTTCCTCCTGCTCTTCCACGGCCTGGGGCTCAACAGATGGGACACGCCCTCTGGAGTCTGGTCCAGGCTGTCCTACCGCCTCAGCATTTGACAGGCCGGGCACCCAAGGAGCAGCACCATCAGAGACGAGGGCCTCAGTTGTCAAGTTTTCCTGTCTAGCAGCACTTCTCCTCGTGGGTGAGCATGAGTCACCAAGTCCTAATTCGTTATCGCATTGTCTGTCCTGCAGGCAACCAGCCAAAGACAATTCAGTGGTGGAACTGGGAGTCACATTCACAGGATCCTTCATGGTGGGGTCGCTGTCACGGTCTAGGGCCTGGCCAGGTCCTCTTTCCAGTCCAACACCCCCTGCGAGAGACTGCACAGGACCGTTCTCCGGGGGAAGAGAGGGTCCTCGATCCTCATTACCGCTTTCCCGGGAAGTGGTACCAGACTCACGTTCAGTTCTAACATCCAGATGCAACCCAGGCTGCTCAACTAATCTCTCCGGTACTGAGGTTTGGGAGGACAGTGGGGGCAGAGCCTGGCACGGCTGGTCCCCGGTGGGAGCAACGGGCAGTTGGGAGGCGTCTTCCAGCCCACTTGTGAGGACATCTGGAACCCTCTGCAGCGGGCAGCTCTCCTCCTTTCTGAGAGCAATCGGGTCCTCTTTCCTGGCTCTGGACACGGCGGTCCCAGCCTGGATGCGCTCCCCGTTTAGAGGACCAGGCGGCAGTAGTTGTGCTCGCTGTAGATCTGCCGCGCACTCTCCAGGGGTGCTCGGGGCTCCGCTGCGCTCAGTGTGGCCACGGGCCTCACCACCATCACCACTGCCGCCGCCTCTGCCACCTCCCTCATCGGTGGCCCCGCTGCCACCTCCACCCGGGCCACCCCCCCCTCCGATGGCAGTGGTGGCCGCCTCTCGGTGACAGTGGTGGCCTCTCGCCCCTCGGACTTGCAGAGCACGGGCTTTAATGTCTGCGAGGGTCCTGGCACCAGTCCAGCCCCGGCAGGAGGACTCCGTGACGGGGACGATGCGGGGGCATATCTGGTAAGCGGGCTGACCTTTAACCACCCAGGGTGGTTTGATACGTGAAAGTTGAATCTGCAAGAGAAGAATCGGAAGACAGGTTTAACTGACTGGGTGAGCTGACCTAGGAACCGTAAGGCTAGACTTACGGATTCTAGTAGCTCAGGGGTCACGGCCTAAAGAATCAAGTAATTTTCTCTACAAATGAAGTAGTGGTGGAAAAACGGCTGTCCGTGACCCCCCGCCCCATCCTGGGAAGATTCTGCTCCAGGGCTCTCATATGCCATGCTTCTAAATTTAATTTCTGATGGGACTGTGTGAGTCACTGCGCAAAGAATCTAACACCACCTAATAAAAGATTTAAAAACCCCAAAGGATTCTGACCTCCAGAGAGAACTTCAACAGAGTAACAAAGCAGCAAGGGAGAAAGAGCCTTATCCCCCTGACTACCAGTCAGTCTCAAGAATGGTTCTCTGGCAAAGGGCTCTACACGCTCGCTCATGTAATTAACAAAGGACCCAGAGCCTTCCGTCTCTACAAAGGGGCTCCGCACATCTCCTGGCCCTAGAAAGGGACATGGCTCCAGGACAAACAGGAATCAAACAGCCTCCTACCCGGATGGGCGGGACTTTGGGCTCCTCTTTGGTGGGCTGTGGCTTCTCGGTGTGAACACTTTCAATTGTGTTACGAAAGGACTGACGGTCTTCAAGCCGGGGCTTCTTTTCGGGAAAGGACGTGGAGGCCGCCTGCTCAAAGGACTTCCTCTTCTGATCCTTGGGCTCCTGAGCCACAGTCTCCTGAGGCAAGCTGGGAATCCTGTCTGGAGACGCGGAGGCACGTGCCAGGTCGCCTGGATCGGTCTGGGTCCGGGAAGCCACAGGCTGGGTCAGGAATTCGGGATTCTCTGAGTCAGGTGATGCAGAGGCCACGCCGGGCACATGGGGGCTGTCCGCCTCTGCGGAGTCGCTCTTAGCCTCCCCGTCCTTGTAGAGGGGGACGTCTGGTGCCACAGATGGTGTGTCTTTGGCAACCGCTGCTTGTTCTGACTCCTGCTTTTTATAAAGATTCCTTCTGGCTCTGGTTCGGAGATCTGGCCGAGAGCGTTTCTTGAAATGCCCATCTCGCTGCCGGGTAGCTGGACCACGCTGTGGCCGCGCGGATTCTCCTGAGACACGCAAGTCACTCTTGATTTCCGCCTCCTCATGGCCCACGTTCGAATGCAATGACTCTTCTTTGGTCAAACCCAATCTGCAAACCAAACTCACACCATCAGTTACAGGGCAGAGAGGACATGCCTATTTTATTCTAGATATCTCAGAACAAAATAAGTCTGCGTGGCCCGTAACACCAACCACAGAGAAATGGCCATCAGCTTTCCTAAGAACGGCGTTAAGCTGAGTGAGCCCAGCAAGCCGTTGCGGTCAACCTGTCCTCACCCCGCACGCTGGTCTGCACAACTTAGAGAGCATTTGCTTCTCTGCCCCCCAAAGCCCAGAGTAGGACTCACAGCACCGAGGGCCTTACCTCTGTCCATAGTAGTCTTCGAAGAACTTTTCTTTCCACTGTTCCACTTTCTTCTCCTTCTCCATTTCCTGTCGGATCCTGACTTGCATCTCATGAGTGAATTCGCCTAAAGAGAAATAAAGCTTTTTGAGTGTGGCGTGCGTTCAGGATAGTAACGTCTGTCTTATGGAAAAGCAAACCTTGCAATCCCACCACGTCGGGAGTTTTCAAAGTACACACGACTTTGGTTTTGGCGTGGAGACTTTTACCCTCTCTTCTTCAGGCTGGTTCCTGTCTCCTCCAGAGCCACATCGCACCCTCACTCATGACAGAACTAACATGTCCGTTACGAGGGAAATTTATTCTTCCCACAGATAATCAGTCATTCAACAGCAAAGCAACACATGAATCAAAGCAAAACAGAAACAAATAAATGAAAGAACCATTCTTACTCCCTGTGCAGAAAAAGTCAACAGGGCCGGCCTGCCTGCTTACCTTCGGAAAGGCCTGCTTACCAGGTTGGCCCTTGGCTGACATCTGGGAGCTTGGATCTCAGGGGGGCTCCGCCCCTGCTAACTGACATGAATGGCTCCCTGTGCCTAAACTGTTTACGCAAACAAGACGGTTTCCGGCCAGCACCTGCTTTCCTTCAGGGAATCTGGAATTTGGTTATGTGCCAGGCAGAGGCTTCCTACATGATCAGCTCCAAGTAAAAAAAAAAAACAAAAAAAAACACCTAGGTACCAAGGCCCTAGCAAGCTTCCCCGGCAGCTCACATTTCACACGTGCTGTCAACGACTCACTGCTGGGAAGGTGAGCATGTCCGTGTGACTCCTCTGGGGAGAGGACTCTGTGGGCTCATGCCTGGTTTTCCCTGGATTTCACTACAAGCATCTTTTCCTTTTGCTGACTTTGCTCTGTATTGCCTCACCGTGACAAATCACAGCCACGAGTACAGCTCTATGCGAAGTCCCCTGAGTCCTGAGTGTGACTACATGCAGAGTCCTAGGAGTCCTCCTAGTGAATCGTCAAACCCGGAGGGAGTCTGGGGGCCTCCCAGCACGCTTCCCGCATAGCTGCCCCATAAAATTAAGAGAAGCTGACGTTCGCTTCAAGTGGCAATGTTCAAAAAAGAGCAGCCGGCAGAGCTCGACGTATAGGTCAAGGCCACGGGGCACTTTCCTCCACCCGTCTAGACAACAGCAGGACTGCCACACAAAGACAGGAGTTGGAAGTGTTAATGACGAGGTGAGAGAGGTGGATATATACACACAACATGGCAAAAGCCCGAACGCTCTGTCCTTCTTTAAAGCTACAGAGCATGCTGACACCCACCAGCTCATTAGTACTGTGAGGAAAGCCTACCTTACACTAAATACCGGCTTGAAGAAAAAGAAGAGACTGGTGAAAAATGAATGTCTGGGTTTTAAATACCAAGGACAAGTGACACCACACGTGGCAGGTGCCTCTCAAGCCACAGAACGTCTACTCACCGTCAGCCAGGCGTTCCCGCCAGCTCTGAGCCGCATGAGTAAAGAATTCGTTATTCAGGGCACTGCTGCTGAGCCGCAATAGGCCATCTGTTCCCACCTGGAGGGAGCGAGGTGAAAAGCACAATGAGGAAACTCGGAGAGAGAACGGCAGCCCACCCAGAGAGAAGCAAAGAGGCGGTCCCCCCTCCGCACCTGTCTGTCCACCTCTGGCAGGAGGAAGAGGAGCTGCTGCTGGAAGTGGGCCGGCAGGGCATGGAAGGTCCGAGAGTTGATGAGGGCCCGGAGGTTGGTGTTGACAAGAATAGACCCGGGCGTCTCAAAATCTATCTCTTCCCCTCTGTTGCGTTTCATCTGGCCTGTGATTGTAAAGCACCGAGAAGCAAGGTATAGACTTTCAACTTTTCAGAGCAAAGGAACAAATGTCATCTGAGGGGAAAAGTTCAGCGGCAGCACCCAAGCTCCGTGGAACTGGTCTGCACACGCGTCCAGGCCGCCCGAACCTGCATGTCACAATCACTCTGCCCAGGTTACTGGCGTGGCCACCAAACCTAAGAGAACGCTTGGGCTCGCATCCTCTCAGACGAGACTCTGTGCCATGCTGGGACACAGGCCGAAGAGGACACCCTGCCCACAGAGGAGCAGGCAGGGGGCAGGCCGTGAGCTTCCCTCCAAAGCCAAGTGGAGACAGGATGGCAGCTGTCTAAGAGCGAACCTACTGAGTGTATTACAGATGACGCTGCAGACGCCTTCCCTCGACGGGCTGGAGAGAGGTGATCTCCACACAGAAAAGTACTAAGGGCTGTTTAAAGCCGCCGAGCTGTCAATCTCTCTCACAGAAGCGTCAGCGAATGTCACTTTTATTTGAAAAAATCACTAAGAAGAAAGACCCATGAGACCTTAAGGTTAAGCACTGCGGAGGGGCTGGACAAGCAGCAAGATCGCAAACCCAGTTCCCACTTGGGCAATGGCTTATTCTAATTTTCAGAAGCCGAGGCTAGTCCTAACAGTTTCATGTGGCCCGTCTACAAATAACCACCATGTGGGCTTTGGGAAATCAATTCTGAAATTGCAAACAGCATACTGGCCTTGCAAACAGCCCTACTGAGCGGTGGGAGGAGCCTGCTACTGAATTTGTTTGCAACTCCAAATTCAACATAGGCCTCCTTCCGCTCAGCATTCTGACTAGGCTACAAAAAAGGGGGCCTGACCCCAACTTTGGATGTTGAGAACAAACGTGACAGGATGCTTGCTACCCAAGAAAGAAAATAGATGCTGGAATTCTCCCTTGAGAAGCTCAGAAGCAGTTTTCACTCACTCGAACACTTGCTAAGCAGCACCAAGGCAGGCATGGGCCACGCACGCCCTTATTACAGGGACATACGAGAAACAACGTGGCATCATCTCTGCCCACGAGTTCTCTCTCGTCTGGCAGAGATCTACATGTGCAATAACCAAAATACAAGATAAACACAAAAAACAAAAAAATAGAGGTCCACCCAAGAAATCAAAATAAACTGGTAAAGGAAGTGGAACGGAAGATGTCTTCTCCTCACTAGGCCTGCAGGGGCCCCCTTTACAGGCAGAGAAATGAGTGCCGAGCCACTCACCTGTGGCCGGCTTCCGGAAGCCTCTCAGGAGCGGGGCAGGGTCCCGGGCGACCTCGGCCTGGCCACGAGTAGCAGCGCTGCCCAGGGCCAGAGAGCCGCTGCTGCTGCCGGACGGGCTGCCGCTCTCGCCATCGGCGTGGCGGCCCGAGAACCCTGAAGGCACAGCATTCCACCGGTCAAAAGCATCACCCGCCGCACCCAGGGCTCTCAGACAAGCTTACTTCTCCCAGCTCTCCCTGAGACGCCGCCAGCAACAGTGGGTGCTTCCGTGGCCCGACCCTGGGCTGTCAGAGACCACCACCTCACGGTCTGGCTTTATGCTACCACGAAAGAATGCCAAACCGCCATCTTCACGTGCACAGCACTGCACCTTCACCAAGCACCTGCACGCTCCTTCATCGGACCCGCAGGCCGCCCTGGGAGGCCGAGGGCGGTGTGCACGGCAGAGCTCAGCACCGGAACCTAGCTCAGGCCTCCCCGCCGCAGCGTGCGGCCCGCCAGGAGGGCCTCCGGCCTCGACGGGCACAACACCACCTAGTCAGACACCGCAGCCAGACGCGGGCAGGCCCCAAGACCTGAGAAGGAGCATCACACCGCGAGGTTGCACGTACCTGATGCGGATTCCACGTGGGCCCCGTTTACCTTCAGAGGAGTCAGGACAACTCGAGGCAGCATCACCCCAGTCTTTTTCTTTTGCTTGTTTGCCTGTATCCCCGGGGTTAACAAAAGGAGCCTGAGTCCCCTGCGGGGCCACAAGAGCGGCCCCTCCAGCACGTTTCCACCCGCCATCTCCTACGAGAGCTCACCGATTCCACCAGTGCGGGCATGTAATGGCGGGAGCAGCACTGACTCGTGTCGCCGAGCCAGCGCCCAGCCCCACGCCGAGCCTGCTGTATTGTTACCCTGTTCTACAGATAAGGAATGTGCCCAAGGTCCCAAAGCTAGCGAGCGGCAGGGCCGTGCTTCCAAGTGCCGGCTCCCAAGCTCCCCACTGTGCACTGTGCTTTCCCCATCCCAGATCGTCCTGTGTGTCAGAAGCAGGAGGCAAACTATGTGTCTGTGGTCATGAAGAAAGACAAACCACTCTGCCCTCAGACCCACAGCCCGCTTTTCCTACAGCCCACTTCTAACTGTACTAACAGGTGGAGGTCACACTGATTGGCTCTACTGTCCCTACATACTCACAGTTAACGAGAGAGGAAGAGTCCTCTCTCGTACCTGGCCCCAGCTAGCCCCAGCCTAGCCACCGACTCTCCTCCCTACCTGTGAGGAAGCTCTGTAGCTGTCCCTGGGATTGGAAACAGGCCGGCTCTGAGATTCTGCAGAACAGGACGCATTTGAAGACGTTTCATCAAGAGAAACTGGAATGGGAGAAATGAAGGTTAGTCTCTAGCAAGCTGCCTGCGGCTCTTGGCCCATCCCGTGAAGGGTACTTACCATCGTTTTCACCACTCACAGTGCTGGCCTCGTTAGACCCACAGCTCTCCGCGTCGGCTGCGTCCTCTGCCTCCTCTCCCTCCACTGCAGCCGGACTGCGAGACCACTGCAGGGCATCCTTCTGTGACAGCAAGGCACAACTCAGGTGAGCAAAACCCGACAGATGCTACAGGCGCAGCAGTCACTCCTAAATGCGCACTGCTTTTGGAGAGGAGAGATTTAGAATACCGGTAAGTTCCTATCCCGTTCTAACTGACCTCTTTCTCTGCAAGTTCCTTTCATACGTGCATCGCGAAAGTTAGATAAAATTTCACATTCACTCACTCATTAAACATTTATGGGGTGCCTCCTATAAGCTACACCATGCTAGTTCCTGGGGGGCAATGTATAAGGAGGAGGAATCAGGGTCCTGCCCTGAAGGAACTCAATTGAGTAGGAAAAGAAAATCAAATGTACTACAATACGAAGCACAGCAACAGCGGTAGAGAGAGAGCTGCAGCAGTCCGGAAGAGGGGACACCTAACTCGGTGAGCTGGAGGAAAGAGGGCACGGAGGGAAGGCCTGCAGGGAGAGGTGTTGCTTAAGCTGAGTTTTATACGTTAAGCTAGCAGGTGGATGGCTTGGCAGTAGGAGACAGGAGGGAACTCTAGATAAAGGGATGCACAAATGTGGACGAACATTCCAAATGCAAGGAAACTGCGGATCGCAACGAGAATCTGGAGGACTGGGTGTGTGAGGCTCAAGAACAAGCAGCCAGGTAAATGAGGAGACGCTGTGCTGAGGGGCTAAGATTCTGACCATCTGCAAGTCTCTGAAGGGCACTGAGGGGGACCCGATGTGAGCTGTGGGGATCTCATCCTGGCAGCGATGGGGAGTCTGGAGGCAGGAAGAGGACTTGGACTGCGGTGAGGCCCAGGGAAAGCGCCAGCGACCTAAGCACGCAGGCCAGAGTGCAGGAGAACTCCACTCCGGATCTCTTCCCCGGACGGACGCTCCTTTGAACGGGCTCTGCGGCAGAGTCTGAGTTCAACTCCACCCAAGCAGAGCACCAGAGGACACCAAGGGGCCACCTTCCAGCCCACAATCAGGAAGGACTCTGAAAGAATACTGGGGGCTGGGGAGAGGAGGAGCAGAGATAAACCAGGACGAGGAGGACTTCTTCTCTGAATAAAGTGTGTGAAGAAGAACAGATAAAATCATGATGCTACCTCTTAAAAACACACCAGAAATTTATAAAGAAAATCTACAAAATTCTAACTCATCATTTGCATGAGTCCCTTGATCCCTTATATTGTCTTCATCAATTTATTTTCATTAATTTAAGCCAAAATCATGCTGCCTTTAATTAATAAAAAAGAAAACGGCATTTTAGACCTTTATTTCTTTTCCTGCCAGCTCTAAATGTTCCTCAGAATCAAAAGCTTAATATTTTTAGTGTTAATTTTGGAATTATGCTTAGGGGCCACCATGTGCATAGAATGAGGCACCAAACTTGCTCTTTAAGTCTCACCAGCAAACCAAGATAAAACACTCATTAATAAACCAAGGAGGCCTGTTACAAGGGCAAAACTGACCCCAGAACTCCAGTTCTCAGAAGTGTGAAGGAATCGTGCCTACACTGTTGGTTAGAGTGAAAATGGCATCAAAGGTTCATGTGCTATCAGTGGGAGAGTAAGCTGTGAATCAGAATCTAAAATCCTCTTAACCCAACACTCCCATTTCTAAGTCTACACAGGACGTGGAAAGCATGAATCCTTAAAAAGAGAAAGTCAATCAACTGAACTACATTAAAATTAAGATCCTCTATTCCACAAAAGACACCACTAATGGCGGTGTAAAAAGGGCAAGCTATCCTACAGAGTTGGAGCAGATATAACCAATAAAGAACGTGTATCTAGATTACACAAATCAGTAAGAAAAAAGAACCCAGAAAGAGAATAGGCAAAAGACCATGAATTTAAGTACTGCATCAAACAGGATATCCGAATGGACAACATTCACACATAAACCTCTTTAACCTCACCAACAATAAGGAAAACACGTTATAATGCAAATTAAGCAACAATGAGATGTCCACACATCCGTAAGAATGGCTAAAATTAAAGTTTAACCATACCAAGGAATGCTAATGCTGAGAAACAGGTACCCTGAAAATTGATCCAACCATCTGAGAATAGTTCGGCATTATCTGGCACAGTTGAAGGTGCAAACACCCCAAAATGCCCATCATTAGTAGAATCAAAACATGGCAGTAGACCATGAAAAATGAATGAACTAGAGCCACTACAACAATATGGATGAATTTTTTAAAATGCATACTGTAAATGATTCCATTTGTAAGAAGTTCAAACACAGGCAAAAATACACTGCTGGGGATGCAAACACAGGTGGGAAACAATAAAGAAAAACAAGAATAGAACTTGGAAGAAGGAGAGAAGCTACCTTTGAGGGGAAGAAGGGAGCGGTGGGTGGGAAGGGCCCTGGGGGCTGCCGGCCGCGGTCCAGGCCTTGATCTGAGGGGCAGTTACGAGGATGTAACATTTACAACATTCGTTAGGCTGAACATTTACATTGCAAGCAGTTCACGCTTATATTTCCACGATAAAAAAGTTTTAAACCAAAAAATAATTCCAGTATTTGCGTCAAGGAACGCTACCATAGACAGTCATTTGAAATAAAACTGCAGAATATTTAATGACAAGAAATGATGATACGGCGAGTGAATTAAGCAAATTCATATGGTTTGATTCCATGAGCTGTTTTTAAAAAAAAATTGTGAGAATGTGTTTGCATAAACAAAAGACAAGAACAATGATATTCCTGAAGTATGTTAGTCATCGCCACCTCTAGGTGGCAGAGTTGTAAGGACTTTCTTTTTGACATGAGGTATTTTCTACAAGTAACGCATGTTGGTTTTTGTGATCAAGAAAATAACATTAAAAAGAATTATAATGCTAAATGATCCTTTGACAAGTCACTGAAAGCTAATTTCCTTTCCCAAGGCCCCAGAGTCTAGGAGAACCAGGTGTTGCTTACAAATCTCATTAATTAAACAAACAGAAATACTGCCCATTTGTTTGCAATTCAAACTACCATCCAAAGTTTCTAAAGCCATATATTTTCTGTAAAATACAAACAGAACAACCTTTAAGGAAATGAAAGATTAGCAATTCCAATTCTGCCTTTTTAAAGATCCTTAATCTCTCCATTTTATAAACCCTACACACTTGACATCGTAACTTTCCGAACAGTAACTGCAGACGCCTGACAAAAATGAAATGGGCTACTGACATTTATAGGCATCAGATAATATGGCCTTAGGACTCAAGACTGTTTTGTTTTGTTCTTGCAAGGGTATTTTCTATCAAGAAACCGTATTTTAAAAAATTAACAAGTAATAACTGCTTTTTCACTGAAATCTGAATACTAAAAATGTTACAAAAGGGGGGGGCGCCTGAATGGCTCAGTAGGTATTCAGATTTCAGTGAAAAAGCAGTTATTACTTGTTAATTTTTTAAAATACGGTTTCTTGATAGAAAATACCCTTGCAAGAACAAAACAAAACAGTCTTGAGTCCTAAGGCCATATTATCTGATGCCTATAATTGTCAGTAGCCCATTTCATTTTTGTTAAGCATCCAACTGTTGATTTCGGCTCAGGTCATGATTTCAAGGTTCATTAGATGGAGTCCCATGTCAGGCTCTGTGCTGACCGTGAGGAGCCTGCTTGGGATTCTCTCTCTCCCCCCCTCTCTCTCTCTGCCTCTCCTGCGTGTGTGCGCATGTGCTCTCTCTCTTTTTCTCTCTCTCTCTCTCAAAATAAATAAATAAATAAACATTTAAAAACAAAAAATGCTTTGATAGGGGCACCTGTGTGGCTCAGTTGGCTGAGTGTCCAACTCTTGATTTGGGCTCAAGTCATGATCCTAGGATCGTGGAATCGAGCATGAAGCCTGAGCATGGAGCCTGCTAAGGACTCTCTTTGTGTCTCTGTCTCTGTCAGGGCACCTGGGTGGCTCGAGTTGGTTAAGCATTCAACTTTAGCTCAGGTTGTGATCTCACAGTTCATCAGTTTGAGCTCCATGTCATGCTTTGTGCTGACAGCTCAGAGCCTGGAGCCTGCTTCTGATTCTGTGCTCCCTCTTTTTCTGCCCCTCCCCTGCTAGGCTCTGTCTCTCTCTGTCTCTCAAAAATAAACACTTTTAAAATTTAAAAAAAAAAAAAAAAGGATTCTCTCCCCTCCCCCGCTCTTCCCCTCCCTCTCTCTCTCAAAAAAAAATGTTATGAAAGACAACATTGGATATTTAAATGTGACTGCATTAGTACATATAGCAAGGCTGCAATAATGGTACATTTTTTGTGTGATAATTGCATTGCATTTTATACACGGGAATGCCCTTGGATCAATGTATATACCCTGTGTGTCCTTTTCTCTTACTTTTTAAAATGAGGTATAGTTTACACAGACTAAAACAGACAGATCTTAAGTATACTGTCTGATGAGTTTGACAAATGCATGTCAAGATATAGATAACACGTCCAACATCCCTAAAAGTCCCTTTGTGCCCTTCCTAGTCAACCCTGACTCTACGTTGCCCCTCCCGCTCCACTGAGACAATTATTATTCTTATTTCTATCACCAAAAATTACTTTCGCCTGTTTCTGGTCTTCATGGAAATAGAATCATACATATATATTCTTTTGTGCCTGGCTTTTTTTGCTCAGTCTAATGTTGATGAAATTCATCTGTGTTGCTACGGGCATCACGTCATTATTCCTTACTGTGGAGGAGTGGTCACAGATAACCATGTGTTTACCTATTCTCCCATCAAAGGACGTCTGTATTATTTCCAGATTTGGGCAATTATTAATAAAGCTACTATGAACATTCCTGCACACCCCTCTCTCTGGACAGGTTTTCACCTCTTGTGAGTAAATATTTAAGAACAGAATTGCTGGGTATGAGATGAATGATTAAAAAGAAAAACAACTTCCAGACACTTCCAGAGATCTGCACTCCCGGCGCACTGTCTGGAGCTCCAGATCCTCACCCCCCCACCATTCGGGCTGTCAATCTTACTTTAGCCATGCTGGTGGGACGCAGTGGTACCTCACTGTGGTTTAAAATGTTCACTTTTCTGATGACTAAAGACATTGAACACTTTTTTATATGCTTATTGGCCACACTCATTTCTTCCTTTTTGAAGTGTCTGTTCAAGTCTTTTGCTCATTTTTACATTGAGTTATTTGTCTTTTTATTATAGTTATAGGAATTCTTTGTTCCAGATCCTTTTAGATATTGATCATGGGCATGTGCTACTTTTACAAATAAATACATTTTAAAGACTTGTCTTTGGAAATAACGTCATATATACCGAAGAGCTCAAAGAGTAAAAACAACACAAAGAATACCTGCCTATACTTTTTACCCATATTCACCTCCTAACACAAATAAGGGTTTTTTTTAAAACATGGAATGTATGAGGGCGCCTGGATGGCTCGGTTGGTTAAGCGTCCAGCTCTGGATTTCAGCTAAGGTCATGATCTCACGGTTGGTGAGATCAAGCCCCGAGTCAGGCTCTGCTAGAGCCTGCATAAGATTCTCTCTCTCTCTCTGTCTCTCCCCTGCTCACTCTTGCTCTCTCTCAAAAAACTAAATTAAAAAAATAATAAATAAAATAAAAATATGGAAAGTATATTAGTCTGGCAAGGTAACTGGGAAATGGGAAAGAGACTAATGGTGAAAATAATAATAATAAACAGATTTATTTAAATCTAAATATTTTGCCATAAGTCAGATATTTTATTGTTTTAATTTTTTTTAAAGACTCTCTACACCCAACGTGGGGCTTGAACTTACAACATCAAGAGTCACACACTCCACCAAATGAGTCAGCCAGGCACCCCAAGTCAGAGAGTTTAAAAAAAAAGGCACTGTGAATATAACAAGCCCCAAACATGAATAAAATAGAACGCTAAAATTTAAACCCATGGCGTTTTGGGGCCTCTGGCTGGCTCAGTCGGAAAAACAATGTAACTCTCGATCTCAGGTTATGAGTTCAAGCACCACAATGGGTGTAGAGACTGCTTAAAAAAAAAAAAAAACAAAAAAAAACAAAAAAAAACTGATGAAGTTTTAACTGCCCAAGATTAGGTTCTCAACTGGAAAAAGACAAACCTCAGGTATGCCTTTTCTTTCTTTGTGGAAATGATAAACATTTCCTGAGCAAGAAAGGAGCATGGTTAATTGAGGAAGGCTGATCTGAGAGCATGCCGGCCGCTCAGTAGTATACTACAATTCCTAATAATAACTTAAAAAAAGAGAGATTAGAGGAGACAAGGAGTTCTCATTTCCGGACAGTATAATTATCTACATTGAAGAGCCAAGATATTCAGACCAGTAAGAAATTCAGCAAGGTTGTAAGATTCAAGATCACATTAAAAACTCCAGACCACATGAAAAATTCCAACAGCAGCAATAATATCACCAATTAGAAAATGGAATTTATAGGGGCGCCTGGGTGGCTCAGTCAGTTAAGCATCCTACTCTTGGTTTCAGCTCAGGTCATGATCTTACAGTTGTGGGATTGAGCCCCATATCAGCTCTGCACTATCGGCATGAAGCCTGCTTGGGATTCTCTCTCTCTCTCTCTCTCTCTCTCTCTCTCGCTCTCTCTGCTCCTCTCCTACTTTCTCTCTCTCTCAAAAATAAAAATTTTTACATAAAAAATGTAATTTATAAGAACGAAGAATATAAGTTAGTCAGGGACAAATTTCACAAAAGAATTTTGTGAAATACAATCATCTGATGAAGAAAACAAAACTTTAATGGAGAAAGGTTTCATTTATTTATTTTTTTTTAAGGTTTTTATTTATTTTTGAGAGAGTGTGAGCACGGGAAGGGCAGAGAGAGAGGGAGACACAGAATCCCAAGCAGGCTCCAGGCTCTGAGCCATCAGCACAGAGCCCGACGCGGGGCTCGAACTCACAGGCCGTGAGATCATGACCTGAGCCGAAGTTGGCCGCTTAACCAACTGAGCCACCCAGGCGCCCCTGGAGAAAGGTTTCAAAAATGGATGGGGCTCCTGGGTGGCTCAGTCAGTTGAGCATCCGACTTCAACTCAGGTCATGATCTCACGGTTCGAATCCTGTGCTGGGCTCACTACTGTCAGCGTGCAGCCTGCTTCGGATCCTCTGTCCCCCCCTCTCTTTGCCCCTCCCCTGTTCATGCTCTCTCTCAAAAATAAACATTAAAAAAAATGGAGAGCCACACCATCTTCTATAATAAGAAAACTCAACATCGTAAAGATGCCAATTCTCCCCAAATTGATTTGTAGATTCAACAAAATTCCAATAAAACAATTTTTCTTGACTCTACAGGCAGCCCACTTCAGCTCCTCTGTCCCCCCCTCTCTGCCCCTCGCTTGTGCTCTCTTAAAAATAAACATTAAGAAAAAAAAGCCTTAATAAATTTAACCGACAGTTCTGAAAACATGAATGAATTTAATCAGAATTTGTAAATACCACATAAAAACTATTAATGTGTACAGAAAGTTTAGAGCTCCAAAGGTAAAATTCAACTTTAGAGACAATGGAGGTGAAATTGGTCCGTTAATGAGGTTTTAATTTTGTCACACGAATCCTAAAGAGGAATTAAAGCTAGCAAAGTAAACTGCATGTACGCTTGAGAAAAGCTTCATCGTTTTTTAAAATACTTAATGTAAAAAAAGTTCTATTGAATTTGAAATCCATTTGCATGATCACAAGCAATCGCAGTATTACAGCTGTCAAAGAAAGAAAAGAGCTGTTATTTTAAAAATGAACGCTCTTGGAGCACAGTTTAAAAAGAAAAAAAGCTGTCTGAGTTCTTCTTAAAGACAAAAAAAAAAGTTTCCATCAACGAGAAATAAATTCTCATCTATGATTTGTCACCCACCACTGCAAAGTTTCCAGTTGATGGGGACATGACCAAAGGCCCATGATCCCTTCCCTCCCCTGAAGATCTATATATAGGTTTTAGAATTCGGGATTTCTTGAAATTTGGGGTGGTAATACAGTGCATATAGTCTTAATATATCATATTTCAACACATTAATATTTTTTTGAAATAACATGTATGCTCACACCAACTAAAATAAATACCTCTGTCAGTCTGGATCAGAGTTTGGCTCCAAAGCAGTTTAAGACTGGTCAAGTTTACTGCCAAATATGTTCAGAAAATAATTTTCCAGTTCTCAAAATATTTTAGATTTCACAATTGTTAATAAGAGATTATGAACTGTAAAGAAAGCATATTTCTCAGTACAGTTTCTGAAAAAAATTCAAGAGTTTTATAATTCTACTTCTCATCATAGTTATAAAATAAAATGTAAAGAAAACTAAATAAAACGTTTTCCTCAAAGCCTCAGAGAAAGCCTCCAAATCACCTCCATTTCACCATCAAAATGTCTAGGTAAGTAGTCCTCTAGAAAAATTCTCACCCCAAAGACTAAGAACAAAATGAGGGGAGAGGGGGGTGTGGGAGGGGGGAGAGTGGGTGGTGGGCACAGAGGAGGGCACTTGTTGGGTTGAGCACTGGGTGTTGTACAGAAACCAATTTGACAATAAATTATTTAAAAAAAAAAAAAGAAAAATTCTCACACATTTGCAGATGGAGACTATAAAAGTGAAAAGGTTACTACTGCAGTAGTTATTTGTGATAGTAAAAACATAAACCTCCATAATAGGGGACTGGAGAGCATTAGGGATATTGGTACAATACACTATTAAATAGGAGTTGAGAGAAATAAAAATATATACACCTATATAAACAGACTACACATTTTTAATGGGTCCGCGTGAATAGGAAGGACGCAGGGTCATAGGTCCTGGGTGGCAGGTGGAGGGACAGGCGTCTATTCTGGCATGGAGGCATGGAAGTCAAGGTCACTTCCCACTTTCTCTGCACAAAGGTCCGAGTTTCCATTTAAACACAGCAAAAATGGACATAATTCTTTGCATCCTCCTGAAGCCCCATTACAAGGACTACAAGGGAATAATAAAGGTATAAATGGACAAAGGGAAAGGGGGAGGAAAAGGCAGCAGATGAGAGATGTCAACAGAATTCTGGAAGACGGATAGCAGAAAGACAAGACGTAAGTGACTCAGCAGGCAAAAGAAAGCTGAAGTCTGAGGCTGCAGAGGGAAAAGCCAAAAAGCCGGCAATTAGTACTACAAAACGCCCAAGACGGCGGTGATTAAAGGTACCAGGAACCACTCCACACGGAGGCGAGGCATAGGAATGAAAACCTGAAAACTAGCTGGAAGTCTGAACCAGAAGTGGGACACGTCAGGTCCCTTCTCTGTCCCCAGTCAGGCAATACCCATCTCCAGCTTCAGAAGAAAATAGGAGATTTATATTCTGGTTGGATTCAACCATGGAGGGTCCAAAATAGAAGACCCCGACTCAAGGATTCGGGGAGGAAGTGAGGTGCCACACCCTATACGGGAGCAGTAAGTCAAAGACCACCTACAAAACAGTGATACCATCGGCTCCTTCCCCAACCTGGCTCCCAAAGCTCTCCTGGCAGGGGTGGCCCCGCAACCCCAGCCTGCTCTCAGCCAGCTGGCCAGAGAGGAGAGGATTCCTCTTCCTAGAAAAGGGACCAGCCTCAGAGAAAACACCTTCAGGTGGATAACTGTGGATTCCGAAAGAGCATCTAGGCCCCCGCTCTCCATCCCAGCCAACAAGCAGTGCCCACCAGCACAGAATCTGCCAGTCCCCTCGCCACGTATGACCTATCAAGGGCCACCAGATATTTGCGCACAACTGTCAGATGAAACGTAGCAACGAGAAAACAAAAGGACTTGAAAGGAAGCAGAGATAATGAAGATTTCACAGCAAATGTTCTCAGAGAGAGAGAGCCCCAAACAAAAAGTACAGAATGCTATTTTTTTAAATAAAGGAACTTCAGAGAATGTGAGCAATCTGCTAGAAATATAAAACGATACACAACAAAACAAAACCCTCGGCAACAACAAATAGGTTATTTCCCAAAGAACTGACTAAGAAAAAGAAAATCATCAAGAAAGTCCCACATCGAATAGAAGTTCCAAGAGAAAATAGGAAAGACAGAAATAGGAGAAGTTGTTCCGAAATGAAAAGACCTGAGCCTCCAGGTTTAATAAGGCAAAATGCCCTACACAGCGAATGAAAAAAGACCCATTCCACAGTAGCGCACCATGAAATGTCAGAAAGAGAATTGAAAAAAGATCCTAAAATCTTCCATTCAAAGAGAACACATCACATATGAAAGAATCAGAATGGTATCATGCTTCTCAAGAGCCGTTTTGGAAATGCAGTATCTTCTAAAATTCTTTAAGTTTTATTTATTTACGTAATCTTCATCTCTACACCCAATGTGAGGCTTGAACCCACGCCCCCAAGATCAAGAGTCACATGCCCTTCTGACTGAGCCAGCCAGGCACCCCTCTTCTAAAATTCTTAAGTCAAACCAATAATCCAGTATAGAATACAGAATAAAGATATGTAAGGCTTCAAATGCTTTACCTCCTGTGCACCTATTCTCAGGAAGTAACTGGAGAATCTATATTACACAAAGAAATGAATAACAACAAACAAACCAAACTAAACCATAACTAAAATGGTACGTGCACAAGATCTAGGAAAGAGAACATACCACAGAACACAGGTGAAAAGCGTTTCCAAGGTGACGATGCAGGGACAGCCCAGGCACACAGCTGTGTGCAGGTCACAGAGGGTAATCAGCTGACCCGAATTTGCCCGGGGCTTTCCCAGTTTCAGCACTAAAAGTCCTGTGCCCCAGATAATTTCTCAGGACAGCTGGCCCCCCTACAAACATACCAAGAACAGGAGAAAGAACAGCTCCAGGACTAACCTTCAGAAGAAGACTGAAGGGGCACCTGGGTGGCTCAGTCGATTAAGCATCCAACTCTTGATTTCGGCTCAGGTCATGATCTCACAACTTTGGGACTGAGCCCTGAGCCGGGACCTGTGTTGACAGTGCAGAGTCTGCTTGGGATTCTCCTTCTCCCTCTCTGCCCCTCCCTCTCTTTCTCTCTCTCTCAAAATAATAAACTTAAAAAAAAAAGGGAGGAAGACTAAATAAAACTGATGTGTTTGACCATATCAGGAAGAATTTTACAGCTGTTAAAAGCATTAGCTTCATCTTTTCTATTTGTAATCCATTTTGGGTTTTATTCCTCATCTTTATTACTTATTTATGTGTAAGGATGTGAAACACAGCATGGTTAGAAAAGCAAAAGTTATATAAAAGGTTCTACTCAGAGAACTAACACTACCCTCACCCCTTCTCTTCCCACCCCACCCCCAACTTTACACTCCATTCCTACCCACCCCCTCACCCTACCCCCACCCCCCGATAGGTAATCAATCTCATTAGTTTCTGGGTTATTCCTCTGGTGTTTCTTTTCTGAACAAATGATAATATACACATCTGCTTTATTTCCCCTTTATCATGAGACAAACAAACTGCATGCCACAGACTGTACTTTTTGTACTTTGCTTTTTTTCACTTAACCATATATCCTGGAAATCACCCAATCACTTGATAGATAATCTTCTGTCTCTTCTCAGCTGCATAAAACTTCATGATACAGATGTACCAAAATTTATGCAACCATTCCCCCCACGTACTGGCATTCAGGTGGCTTTTAATATTTCGCAGATAGAAATACTACCATCTTGAATAACCTCATGACTCTGTACTTTTGTATTATTAAAGGTGCCTCTTCAGGGTAAATTCCTGAAGTAGAAATGCTGAGTCAAAGGTAAAATGCAAACGTAATTTTGTTAACGGTGCCAAATTCCCCTCAAAAACAGTTTCACGGAGTTGTGTTCATAACAGCAATGTCTGAGTGCCTGTTTTCCCACAGCCGTGAAGAGAGAAATTACTGTGACACGTATTAGCAGAAAACTTTAAAGTGTTTCAAATGACTAACAGAACCACACTGAAGGAGAACAGGGGTGGATCTAACCCAAGGAACTTTTGAACGCACTATTTTAACTATGTCCACTGGGGCTACAGAACTAAATAAATGATAAACAAATAGTGAGCTCTCCTTTTAATAGATTTGCTTTTCACGGTGGAACAGGATGGCAATTCTGAAACCACTAAATGTATTCTGACTTAAGCAAATGAGCAGATAATAAAAGCAGATCATGGGAGCCAGGATTCTCCCTGTTGGAGCTGCTGGTTATAAACATGGAAAGGGGTAAAGCTAGAAGGAACCCTGCAGTAAGAGACAGGAACCAAAGGTGCCAGGATGAATCAACATATGTAAAGACAGACAAATACAAAAGCAGACAAATGTGTACACATACACTGGGCACGTACAGCTCCCGAGGACCCTCAGCTCCCCAGGAAAATGGCTGATTCCAAAGCTGGGGCTGCAAAATACAAGCTAAGCCCAGACACATGGCTGGGCCAGAAAGCAAAGAAGTAAAAAGTGTTTGGAATGAGCAGGAAGAAGAAGGACACAAAAGCCACACTGAAGGGAGTCCTGATGGCCAATTCTATACAATTTCTGCATTAAAGTTAATGACAGTAGCAGCGCCTGGGTGGCTCAGTCAGTTAAGCATCTGACCTTGGCTCAGGTTATGATCTTGTGGTTTGTGAGTTTGAGCCCCTCATCGGGCTCTGTGCTGACAGCTCAGAGCCTGGAGCCTGCTTTGGATTCTGTGTCTCCCTCTCTGCTCGCCCCTCCCTCACTCATACTCTCTCTCTCAAAAATAAAATAAACATTTAAAAAATTTTTAAAGTTAATGACAGTAACAGACAACTCAATAATAAAATTAAGAATCCATACATTCCTAATAATAAACAAATGAGGGAGAAAAGGCTCTTTCTTACTGCAGAATGCCAATTAATAAATGTCAAATGAATTTTAAAAATCATCGCTTGAGGGGCGCCTGGGTGGCTCAGTCGGATAAGCGTCCGACTCTTGGTTTGTCTCAGCTCAGGTCATGATCTCAGGGTTTGTAGGACCGAGTCCCGCGGCAGGCTCTGCACTGACAGCGAGGAGCCTGCCTGGGATTCTCTCTCCCCATCTTGCTCTGCTCCTCCCCAGCTTGCACGCACTCTCTCTCTCTCTCAAATAAATAAACATAGTTTTAAAATCACCACTTATCAACCATTAGTAACTGATTCAGGTAAGACTCATTCATCAGGGGGTGCTAAAACTAGTGGATGAAAGTTCGAGGAGACCATATACACTCGAGGTATCTCCTCACAAGACACGTATTATCTACAGTGGAGAAAATGGCAGACACCACCTCATGGCCGAGTGGCTGACGTTATTATTGTGAGAAATCAGACAAAAATCATTGGTCTCCTACTACAACGCACTGAGAATGACATCGCTTCTGAAATATTCTTGTCGAAAGCTTATTACTTGAATCTAATAACAAAAAACTTTAGACAAACCCAGACTTGGGGAGCTTTCTAAAGAGTGAATGACCTGTACTCTTAAAAAATACAGGGGCGCCTGGGTGGCTCAGTCGGTTAAGCGGCCGACTTCGGCTCAGGTCATGATCTCACGGTCTGTGAGTTCGGGCCCCATGTGGGGCTCTGTGCTGACGGCTCATCAGAGACTGGAACCTGCTTCGGATTCTGCGTCTCCCTCTCTCTCTGCCCTTCCCCTGCTCATACTCTGTCTCTATGTCTCTCAAAAATAAATAAACGTTAAAAAAAAATTTTTTTTTAAAATACGAAGGTCGCAAAAGACAAAATTTGTGGGAACTTTTCCAGATTAAAGGAAATGAAAGAGACTTGACAAACAAAATGCACCATCTAATCCAGGATTATATGCATCCTCAACCAGAATTTCATAATTAGCACTAATAAAACAATAGGCAAAATTTGAATAAAATATGCAGATGAGCCAGCAAGCAATACTGTATCAACATTAATTCTCTAACTCTGATCATTGCATTGTGGTTATAAAAGAGAATTTCCTTGTTTAGTAAGGGACATTATGTCTGCAACTTACTCTGATACAGAAAAAAAAATACGTAGAGAATGACAGAGAAAATACGATAATGTGATAAAGTATGTAAAATTAATTTTTTTAAAGAATCAACTGAATACATTAAAGAAAAAAACTGAAAAAATTTAAAAATCATCTCCACTTGCAATAACACCAAAATTAAAAAACACTTTAAAAATTTCTAAATACAGGCAAGACCCCAATGGAAACTATAAAACGCTGCTTAAAAAAAAAATCAAAGACTACCTAAATAAAAGGATATACCACATTCATAGACTGGAAAAAAAATCAACATTAAAGTGTTAATTTTCCACAAAATGATCTACAAATAAACACAACCCCAATCAAAACCCAACAGGTGTTGTTTTGGTAAAAACTGACACGTTGATTTTACAATTTGTATGAAAACTTAAAGGACCAGGAACAGTCAATACAAACTTGAAAAAGTTAGAAGACTCCTACTACTAACATTACCTGATTTCTTGACTTATTAAAATCACGGGAGTATGACGTTGGTATAAAGGTAACAGGTCAATGGAACAGAACAGAATACCTAAACACATCTACATATATATGGTCAAGTGATTTTTGACAAAAGCACCAAGACTATTCAATGGGGGAGAATAAAGTCATTTCAATAAATAAGGCTGAAGCAACTAAACAAATAGAAACACAAACCTAAACCACTACCTCGAATTACGCTAAAAAATTTGGAATGGGGCGCGTGGTGGCTCGGTCGGTTGGGTGTCTGACTCTTGATACCGGTTCAGGTCATGATGTCACAGTCGTGAGACTGAAAAACAGAAGAAGAGGAGCCCCACATAGGACTCGGCGCTGAGCGTGGAGCCTCCTTGGGATTCTCTCTCTGCCCCCCTCCCCACTCACGCGTTCCCTCTCTCTCTAAATAAAGAAGCAAGCTTAAGTTTTTTTTCTTATTTTGATGGGGCGGGGGGAGTGAGCATGCGTGCAGGCACGGAAGGGGCAGGGACTGAGAATCCCAAGCAAGTTCCATGCAATGAGCACGGAGCGGGATGCAGGGCTTGAACTCACGAACTGTGAGATCATGACCTGAGCCAAAATCAAGAGTCAGATGCTTAACCAACTGAGCCACCCACGTGCCCCTAAATAAAAAAAAAAACTTAAAAAACAAAATTAACTTAGATCACAGACCTAAATATAGAGCCAAAAATATGGTTTCTAGAAGGAAATATAATATTTGTGTTATTGGATAATTTCTAAAAACATTATATATTTCTTTTTTTTTTAATTTTTTTTTTTTTTTTTTACCGTTTATTTATTTTTGAGAGACAGAGCATGAGCAGGGGAAGGGCAGAGAGAGAGAGAGGCAGATGCAGAATCTGAAGCAGGCTCCAGGCTCTGAGCCATCAGCACAGAGCCCGATGCGGGGCTCGAACCCACAGACCGTGAGATCATGACCTGAGCCGAAGTCGGCCGCCTAACCGACTGAGCCACCCAGGCGCCCCTATATATTTCTTAAGGTGATAAAACAGACTTTCTCAAAACTGAAAACTTCTAATCACAGACACTTTAATAAAAATGAAAAGGCAACCAAAAGACTGGAAAAAAATATTTGCAATGCATATATGTGACAAACGACTTACATCCAAAGTGTATTTTTTTTTAACTCTACAAATGAAAAATAAAAAGACAAACTATTTTTTTTAAAGGGAAAAGCTGCCACTTTCTTCTCCAGATTAATCTTTCCTTATACTGGAGGGCGAAGAGGAGCCCTGGAGGCCAAGAGCAGGGACCGGACCTGAGCGGGGCACAGAGGGTCTCTGTGCACAAGGGTGAAATGCCCAAAGAAGGTATGACAAGGGGCAAGGTATCAGAGCCAAGCCGGGTGAGGAGGGCATGTGTGGAGAGGGCACTGGCGTGGGCAATCAGAGCCTCAAGCAGGTGAGGCGGTCATCCCCGGAGGACCAACGCAATATAGGGTGTTGGGAGTCCATGAGGGGTTAAGAGGACACCTTCGTCACAGAGAGGCAGCAACGGCGCTGGGAGAGGAGATGAATTACATAAGAGGCTGGAGGATTCAACGAGTAAAATATATTAAATGACAGGAACAATAAGCGCTAGGTCCCTTACTGTTAGTGAGGGTGGTTACAGGTATGGAAAGAGAGAAATTAGAACGAATCCTCTGGACTTGCATTAGAACTTGTGGAACCAGTGTAAATTCATGGTTTCTAACATGTTCAGATAAAGCTAGACACAAACACAGATGTTAGTGCATATGTGTATATGTATGTAAATATGCCCAAATCTTCCTTAGCCTCTTCCGACTGAGAGGAACCGGCATCAGCAATACCCCAACAGCCGCCAGCACACTAGAACCTCAATCTTGGTTTCTCAATACCATTATATACTAAAAGAACCAGGGGTCCATGGAGAAACGGCTAATAGTAAGGGCTAGGGCAGGGAAAGTACACAGTGAACCTACAACATCTTTCTGGCAGGAGCACCCCAAGACTGGTGGGAATCTGTCAAAGGGACATAGAAGTCAGACTGACAAAGTCCCCACCAGCTAAACTGGGAGCAATGTGAACACTTAAATAGTTAATAGTTGATTACAATCCACTGAATAACACAGAAATGCACGATTTCATACAGATATAAATAAAGAAACTGAAATTTAGCAAGAGAATGGGATAACAGAGTTTCAAAGCTTCTCCCCAGGGGAAGAGGAGGAGTTTTACAGTGATGAAGCCTAGCGAATGCTACTTTAACGAAGTGATCGAAGTGGACACTGGTAATCAGACAAATTGAAACAATGAGCCATCTGACAGGATGCGCTAAGAACACAGCATCCCTTCTCTGACACATCTGATGAAGACATGCACCTGAATCTAATCATGAGAAAACCCAAACTGAACAGTATTCTATGAAATAACTGGTCTGTAAGCTTCAAAAGAGTCAAGGTCACTAAAGTCAAAGAAAGATGAAAGAACTGCCCTGCACTGAAGGAGACCAAAGACTCATGATAACTCCAGGTGGCATGTAATTCTGAACTAGAACTTTCAGGCATAAAGGACATTACGGGGACAATTAGCAAAACTTTAATGGAATCTGATGATGAAATGATAAAAATTTCTCAATGTAATTTTCTGAATTTGATGGATATAGTTTGGACATGTAGCAGACAGACATCCCTTTTTTATCCCCCAGAGTCTAGTTGACAATGTTACATTAGTTTCAGACGTATAACACAGTGATTCCACAAGTTTATACATTATGCTGTATTCCCAAGGGTACCTACCATCTGTCGGTCACCATACATAATTACAGTATCACTATGTTCCTTATGCTGTGCTTTTGATTCCCATGACTGATTCATTCCATAACTGGAAGCCTAAATCTCCCACTCCCCTCCACCCATTTTGCTCCCCCACTCTGCTGCCCTCTGGCAAGCATCGGTTTTGCTCTGTTTTTATAGGTACGATTTTGCTTTTGTTTATTCATTTGTTTTTTGGGTGTTTTGCGATGAGAGATTTAATTATATAGTATTTCCTTCCCACTCTGATTTACTTAGCATAATACCCTCCAGGTCCATCCATGAGGCCTCATATGGCATGATCTCATCCTTTTTTATAGCTGCATAATACTCCAGTGTATATGTGTATATATGTGCGCGTCTTCCTTATCCACTTGCTACTGATGGGACACTTAGTCTGCTTCCATATCTTAGCTATTGTAAATAATGCTGCAATGAACATATGAACATAAGGATGCATTATTTTTTCCGTATTAGCATTTTTGTTTTCTTGGGGTAAATACCCAAGAGTAGAATTACTGAATCATATGGTATTTCTAATTTTTTAAGGAACCTCCATACTGTTGTCCATGGTGACTGTACCAGTTGACATTGCCCTCAACAGCAGAGAAGGGTTCCTTTTTCTCTGCATTCTCATCAACGCTTATTTCTTCTTTTTATTTTAGCCACCCTGAATAAAAAGTGGTGTATCAGTGTGGTTTTGATTTGCATTTCCCTGACAATGAGTGATGTTAAGTATCTTCTCGTGTATCTGTTTGCCATCTGTAGGTCTCCTTGGGAAAAATGTCTATTCAGGTTCTCTGTCCATTTTTTAATCAGACTGGTTTTCTTGGTGTTGAGCTGTTCTCTATATATTTTGGATATTAGCCTCTTACTGGATATATCACTTGCAAATATTTTCTCCCATTCAGTAGGCTGCCTTTTTGTTTCCTCCACTGTGCAAAAGCTTTTTATTTTGATGTAATACCAATACTTTAGTTTTGCTTTTGTTTCCTTTACCACAGGAGACAATCTTAGGACTTTTATGGTTTCAGGTCTCACAACTTAGGTCTTTAATACATTTTGAGTTTATTTTTGAGTTTGGTGTTAAAAAGTGGTCCAGTTTCACTCTTACATGGAGCTGTCTAGTTTTGCCAGCTCCATTTATTAAAGAGACTGTCTTTTTCCTACTGTATATTCTTGCCTTTTTCACAGATTAATTGACCCTATAATCATGGGTTTATTTCTGGGCTATTCTGTCCCACTGATCTGCGTAGCTGTCTCTGTGCCAGGACCATACGACACTGTTTCGATTACTGCAGCTCTATCGCACGGATCTCGAAATCTAGAATTGTGATCTGCTCTGCTTTTGCTTTCTTTCTCACGACTGCTTTGGCTATTCGGGACCTTTTGTGGTTCCATACAAATTGTAGTATTATTTACCTGAGTTTTATGAAAAATGCTATTGGTAGTTTGATAGTGATTGCCTTCCCCGCTTGAACATTTTAACAATAGTAATTCTTCCAGCGTAACAGATATCCTTACCTGTAACACACACACACACACACACTCAAGTATTAACAGTAAGGAATTAAGATATAATGAAAGCAGTTTGGGAAAAAAGAAGTTCTTTGTTCTGTACTTAAAATCTTTTCTGAAAGCTTATCAATGCTACAAAATAAATTCTTTTTTAAATATAGGCAAAATACTTAGACATTCAAACAGGAAGATGATAAAAAAGGCCAATAAACACATTATAATGTATTCATCATTTATCATCAGAAAAATGTAAATTAAAACAATAGACATGAAGAAAAACATATGATCATATCCATCAATGCAGAAAAAATTGAGAAAATTTGACGCATATTAATAACAAAAACTTTCGACAAACTGTGAACAGAAGGGAACATCCTCAACTTGATAAACACCAAAATATCCACAAAACATCCACAGCTAACATCATACTAATGGTGAGAAACTGGATGCTTGCCCTCAGACTGGGAAGAAGACAAGAGTACCATTCACAGCGCTGCTGTTCAACGCAGAGCCTGAAGTCCTGGCCAGCGCAGTCACACATACATACATACACACAGTGGAATACTATGCAGCAATGAGAAAGAATGAAATCTGGTCATGTGTGGCAACATGGAGGGTATTATGCTGAGTGGAATAAGTCACTCAGAGAAAGACAGATACCATGTGTTTCTACACATAGATGGATTTTGAGAGACTTAGCAGAAAACCATGGGGGAGGGGAAGAGGGGGAAAAAGCTACAGAGAGGGAGGGAGACAAAACATAAGAGACTCTTAAATACTTAGAATAAACTGAGAGTTGAGGGGACGTGGGAGAGGGGAGAGTGGGTGACGGGCACTGAGGAGGCTACTTGTTGGGATGAGCACTGGGTGTCGTATGGAAACCAATTTGACAATAAATTGTTAAGAAAAAAAAATCAATACTTCTATGTTAGCAATCCATAATTAGAAATCAAAATTAAAAGCACCGCACCATCTGTAATAGCTTCACCAAAAAGTTAAATACTGAGGTACAGATCTAACCACACACACAGAATCTGTATGCTAAAAACTACAAAACGCTGGGGATGCCTGGAAGGCTCAGTCAACTAGTTAAGCATCCAACTCCTGATTTCAGCTCAGGTCATGACTTCACAGTTGTGAGATCGAGCCCGGAGCCGGACTCTGCGCCGGCTGTGGAGCTGCGTAAGATTCTCTCGCTCCCTCTGCCCCTCCCCCGCTCGCAATGCACGTTCACATGCACTCTCTAAAAACCAAAACCAAAACACACACTATAAAATGCTGATGAAAATATCAAAGATGATCTAAGTAAATAAAAAGACATACCATATCCATAAGGTTGGAAGCCTCAACACAGTCAAGATATCAATTCTCCCCAAACTGATCTACTGGTTTCATGTAATATTTACTATTAAAATCTTAGCAGAAAATTTTTTTGCAGATCTAGTTAAGGTGATTCTACATGGAGAGGCAAAGAACTTAGAACAGCTATAACAATCTTGAAAAATGATAAAGTTGGAGGAGCCCTACCACCTAACTTACCCCCTATCATACGGCCACATAACACTAAGCAGAACAGTATGGTGACTGACAGAGGACAGACATACAGGTAAGTGGAATGGAGTCCGAAAGCAGAGCCTTTTACAAAATATGGCCAACATATTTCTTCAAGACCTGTAAAAGCAATTTAACAGAGAACAGATAGTCTTCGCAATTAAATGGTAATTTAAAAACCGGCCATTCCTATGTAAAAAATCAATCTTGATGTAATTTTATTCCTAATTCACAAATTAACTCAAAAGGAATAACAAACCTGTTTGTAAAAGATAAAACTTTTAAGGGCATCTGACTGGCTCAGTCAGTGGACCAGGTGACTCTTGATGTCGGGGTCGTGGAGTTCAAGCTCCATGTTGGATACAGAGATTACTTAAAAATAAAGTCTTTAAAAATATAAAATGAAACTTTTAGAATATAAGAGAAATTTTTATCATCTAGAGTTAGACAAAGAGTTCTTAGACATGATACACGCAAACAAAAGATATATAAAATAAAATTTTTTAATTGGTAAAACAGATTTCATCAAGATTAAAAATTTTGCTCTGTAAAAGACACTCTTAAAAAAATAAGAAGATAAGCCATAGGCTTGAAAAAATATATGCAAGTCACATATCCAACAATTTGCATCTCAACAACTCTATACACTAATAATAAGAAAACAACCCAATTAGGGGCGCCTGGGTGGCTCAGTCAACTCAGCAACCGCCTTTGGCTCAAGTCATGATCTTGCAGTCCGTGGGTTCAAGCCCCGCGTTGGGCTCTGTGCTGACAGCTCAGAGTCTGGAGCCTGCTTCGGATTCTGTGTCTCCCTCTGTCTCTGCCCCTGCCCTCTGTCTCTCTCTCTCTCTCAAAATGAATAAACATTAAAAAAAAAAACAATTTAAGAAAACAACTCAATTAGAAAATGGTCACAAGATCTGAACATAAATTACACCAAAAGATCCTGAAACAGAATGAAAGTACTCGAAAAGACACTAAACACCATTAACCATTAGGAAAACACAAGTTAAGTCGTGAAATTACTGTGCATCTATTAGAATAGAGGAAAGGAAAAACACCAGCAATACCAAGTGCTGTTGAGAAAGGACGACAACTCCTAACAGGGCTAGTGGGAGTGAAAAATTGTACTCTCGCTTTGGAAAAAAAGTGTGGCAGTCTTCCAGAGTTAAACATCCCCTGTAACCCAGCAATTCCACTCATAGCTATTTATTTTCATACAACAACCTGTATGCAAATTTTCACAGTGGCTTTATTAGTAACAGCCCCACACTAGTAACAACTAAATGTTCCTCAACGGAAGAATGGATAAACAACCTGGTATTCTCATAAAATGGAATACCAGCTCAACAATAAAAGAAACAGTGCTGATAAACACAACAACTTGGAGAGATCCCAAGTACCATGATGAGTGAAAAACACCCATCTCAAAAGGGAATATATTGTATGATTCTACTCCATTCTGGAAAGGATAAAACTGTGGTAACGCTATCCTAAACACGATCTAGCATTAATCTCGTATTGTTGTGTAACGAACTACCACAAATTTAGTGGCTTACAGCAACACACATTTATTATCATCTCAAGTTTCCAGGAGTGAGTCGTCTAGGCACGGTTTATAGGTCTTCTGCTCTGGGGCTCACACGTTTCAAATCAAAAAGTGTCAACCAAACTGCTTTCTTTCCTAGAGCTCAGGGTCCTTTTCCAAGCCCACATGGTTATTGGCAGAAAACAATTTCCTGTGGTTGTTAAGACTAAGGTCAATTCCTCCCCGGCGATCAGCGGGCGCCTGCACTCAGCTCCGAAGGATCCCCACAGTTCTTGCGGTGTGGCCCTCTCACAGTACGGCAGCTAGCCTCTTCAAAGTCTGCAAGAATTGCTCAATTCTCCCATCTCAGACCTTCAGGTCCTCTTTTAAACGGCTTGCCTGATTGGGTCAGGCCAACTCAAGATAATCCCTCTTTGAGTTAAATTAAAGTTATCTGACCAGGACTTGAATTACACCCGTAAAATCTCTTCAACTTCGCCATATCTCTCGAACCCACTCGTGAGATAATGACCTGAGCCAAAATCAAGAGTTGGTTAGGAGCACTAAGACGACCGAGCCGCCCAGGCGCCCCTCACCTTTGCCATAACCTACTGTGAGGAGCAAACTGCAGTTCCTGCCCCATGACAAAAAAAAAGCGGTAACAGATATAGGTTATCAGGGATCATCTTAGAACTCTGCCTAATGCACCCAGCCTCCAGCCATCTCTCCAGCTGACCACATACGGGATAATCTCAGATAACCTAACCCAGGCCAGACCAAAAATACAGCCCATCCAACCAATTCTCACAAGGAATTGTGAATTAAGTACACAATTATTTGTAAGGCACCAAATTTTGGGATGGTCTGTTACACGGTAAAAGCCAATGGATACAACACACATAAAATACTTAACCATACAGAATAACCAAGAGGGGCTCAATGATCAGGCAGAAACGTCTCTACGTGTGGGGCCAGTAATGCCAAAAAAATGTACACACATATTTTTAACATAAAAAATAAAACAAATTAAGCTTCACTCATTTAGTATATGGATTGACACTGCTTCCCTTTCTCAATTCCTGTGTCAGTCCTGTCATATTCAGTATTCCGAAGTGCACATACGTATTCTCAATGTTTCATATGCCTCATTAGACAGATTTTACACTAATAATGTGAGTACCAAAAATAATAATAATAATAACAACAACAACACAGGAACACCAAGAAAATAGTAGGGCTGGTGTTTTTACACCAAATATATAAACTTTTCATCAGGTGTGTTACAAGGTAAAATCAATGATGAGCATATCATCCCTGAAAAGAAGTTAGCCGAAGTATTCAAAAGCTGAAATATATCCTCTACCATTAATAAATTCACTTTCATGTTAAGTATTTTTAAAATATACTAGAATTTAATTTTTTCCCATATTTATTTATTTTGAAAGAGAGAGAGAAAGAGAGAGCAAGCCCAAGCAGGAGAGAGGCAGAGAGAGAGGAAGAGAGCGGATCCCAAGCAGGCTCCGCACTCTTCAGTGCAGAGCCCAATGCAGGGCCTGAATCCACCAACTGTGAGGTCATCACCTGAACTGAAATCAAGAGCTGGACGCTTAACCAACTTAGCCACCCAGGCTCAGTCCCAATATACTGTAATTTTTAAATACTTTTAAATTTCTGTTTTAGACTGTATTTCACAATGGGCATATTATGAAAGAATATACGCTAGCTTCTATCCAGTTATAATGTATAACAAGTACATACACACTTAGGATGTAAACTGAGAATGTTTTGATTGCCATCAGGGGACAAATTTTTAAAGCCTGAATCGCACTGCCATCGGCAACAGAAAGCACCGTGTGACACAATCAGTGTACATCAGCATCGCTCTGACAACACTCTGAACACTGCATGAGAGACGGACAGAACCTGAAAACCAGACGAATATTAAGAGACTAATGCAGTAGTCAGGCCGGAAGTAACTGCTGCCTAAGAATGTCAGAACTGTAAGGAAAAAGACTGTGATATAAGTAAGAACAAATGAAAAGAACATTTACAAGCTATTTTCACGGAAAAAAGAAAAGGAAATAAGAAAACATATATATCTGTATAGCTCTGTAAAAATAAAGACAGGAAGGATAAACCCTACTTAACAGGCTGAAAAGTTAAGATTCAAAAGGATATATTTCCAAGTAACTTTATCTGCATTCCAGAACAAAGTTCCAAACCTAAAGTACAAAAATATACAGAAGCCAAAGTAAAACTCAGTGTCTCTCATTCGATCAAAAATTCTTAGGAATGCAAAAAACCAAAAAATTTGATTTTTAATGACAAGAAAAATAATAGAAACAGACCCAAAACTGACAGATGACAGAACTAGAGGAGGAGATAAAAAGTTATTGTAACAACATTTCACTGCTGAACACTGAACACATTAAGCAGAGATGTGTGAAATATAAAAAACACCCCAACAGAACTTCTAGAGATAAAAAATACAATGTCTGGATTAACAGCAAATTGAACTCAGCAGAAGAAAAGATGAGTGAGAATGAAGACACACCAGCAGAAACTACCCAACACCGAGAGAGGAAAAAGACTGGTGATGCATGAACAGCACATCCGTAAGCTGCAGCCTCACGTGGCCAGATACCCATGTAGTTACGTCCCGAAGGGAAAAGGAAGGTGTAGAAGAAACATAACTGAAAAACTAATGGCTGAATATTTACCAGATTTGATCCAAGAACACAGATTAAAATAACAGCATATATCTCATCAGAAGTAATGCAAGCTAGACACAGTGGAACAAATTATAGTACAGAAAGAAAAAACCGTCACCCCAGATTCGGTATCAAGAAAATACCTCTTTAAAAAGAGGAAATCATTTTTCAGATACATAAACACTTTAAAAAACACTATCACCAGCAGACGAGCATGACAAGAAACACCGAGGAAGTCCTTCTACCAGAATGAAAATGATACCAGACGGGAATGTGGCTCTATCTACACACAGGCACCAAAGAGCCCCAGAAATGTACAGGTACAAATAAGACGTTTTCTTATTTCTCAAATATCCTGAAAAGAGAGTGTGCTGTTTATTTATTTTTTTTTTTTAAGACAAAGCACTGTTTAAATAAAAAATAGTAACAATGTACTGTGGGGCTTAAAACATACTGGAGGAAGTATATGACAGCGACAGCACAAAGACTGAGGAGGGAAAGTGGAAGTGTACTACTGGTAAGGTTCTCAGAACACAGGTTAAGTGGTGTGATGTCACCTGAAGATATACTGTGATATGTTAAGTATCTATACAATAAACACTAAAGCAACCGCTAAAACAACAAAAGAAAGAAAGGTACAACTAGGAGACAAAAAGGGAATCGAAAATATTTTGTAGAAATCCTTCATCCAACAAAAGGCAGAAAAAGAAGAAAAAAAAGAACACGGGGCACCCGGGTGGCTCAGTCGGTTAGGCGTCCGACTCTTGATTTCCGCTCAGGTCATGATCCCACGGTTCAGACTTAGAGCCCCACATCGGGCTCTGCGCCGACAGCGTGGAGCCTGCTTGGGATTCTCTTTCTGCCCCTCCCCCACTCACTCTGCCTCTCTCAAAAGAAATAATAAATATTTTAAAAAAAGAAGAAAAAAAAAACAACAGATGGACAAAGAGAAAACTAACAAGATGGTAGATTTAAACTCTACAACATCAGTAATCACTTTAAATGTACGTGGTCTACCACACCCCAAAGAAAAGGCAGATTATCAAACTGGATGACAGTGAGATCCAACTACATGATGCCTGCAAACTAACAAACCAACCTGCCCCACTGGAAATATAAAAGGATGGAAATATACACACCATGCAAACACTAACTGAATGAAAGCAGGAGTGGTTGTGTTATTATAAGAAGGTAGATTTTGGATCAGAGAATATTACCAGGGCTAAAGAAAGTCATTTTGAGATAAGAAAGGAGGGGTGCCTGGATGGCTCAGTCGGTTAAGCACTCAACTCTTAAGTTCTGCTTGGGATTTTTTCTCCCTCTCTCTGTCCCTACCCTGCTCGCTCTTGTTCTCACTCTCAAAATAAATAAATAAACATTAAAAAAAAATGACAAAGGAGTGAGTTCATCAAAAGGAAGACAATCTTGGAGCCCCAGGGTGGCTCAGTCAGTTGAGCATCTGACTTTGGCTCAGGTCATGATCTCATAGCTCACGGGTTCAAGTCCCGAGCTGGGCTCTGTGCTCACAGCTCAGCCTGGAGCCTGCTTCATACTCTGTGTCTCTGTCTCTCTCTGCCCCTTCCCCAGCTTTCTCCCTCTCTCTCTCTCTCTCAAAACTAAATAGACATTTAAAAAAAAAAAAAAGGAAGAAGACAATCTTAAATGTTTATGTACCTTTTAAGTGAATTTCAAAATACATGAAATAAAATCTGATAATACTAAAAGAAGAAAGAAACCCACAATTGGAGATTCAATTCTCTCTATAACTAACAGGAGAAGGAGACATAAAATCAACAAGAATATAGAAGATTTGAACAATGCTATCAACCAATAAACTGATCAACATTTACAGACACGCCACGTGACAACAGTAGACTACTCACTCTTTTCAAGTACATGTGGGCGATTTTTCAAGACAGACCTTATTCTGAGCCATAAAACAAGCCTCGGGAAAGTTAAAAGGATTCAAATCATACAAGGTATATCCTCTCACCGCGATGGAATTACATTAGAAATCAGGAATAAAAAAGTTCTCTGTCTCTAAATATCATACTTCTAAATAACCAATAAAGAAGAAATCAAAATTATAAAGATATTTTGAATGGAATGGAAATAAGAACACAACATATTGATTTTGTTGTACACATTAAAGGCTTATCTTAGAAAAAAGGAAAGGTCTCAAACACTTCGGCTTCCATCATGAGAAAGTAGAAGGAAAGAAGAGACAAATTAAACCTAATTCAAGCCTAAGAAAGAAAATAATAAAAAAAAATAGAGATCAATAAAATAGACAACAAAAGACATCAAGGAAATCAAAAGCTGATTTTTTTTTTTATTTATATATTTTGAGAGAGAGAAGGCACAGAAAAGGGGGACAGAGAGAAAGAGGGAGAGAGAATCCCAAGCAGGCTCTGCACTGTCAACGCGGGGCTTGAACGCACGAACCATAAGACCATGGCCTAAGCTGAAGTCGTACGCTTAATCACCTGAGCCACCCCGGGTGCCCCCCAAAAGTTGATTTTTGAGATAATCACTAAAATGATTAAAGGTAAAGACAGAAGACACAAATCACCAATATCAGGAAGAGAGCAGAGACACTATTACAGAGTCTGCAAGTATTATGAACATCCTTACAATTTTGACAATTTAGATGAAGCAGACACAAACTAAAACTCACACCAAAACAAACAGATAACCTAAACAGCTCTGTATCTGTAGAAAAGAACTGAATTTGTAATTAAAAGTTTCCAGGCTCAGATGGCTCGACTGGTGAATTTTATCAAGCATTAAAGGAAGAAATAATAACAATTCTATAAAAACTCAGGAAATCTAAAAGGATGAAATACTTCCCAATTGCTATGGTCTGAATGTGTGCCCCCCAAAAGGCACATGCTGGAACCCTTCTGCTCGATGGACTGGTGTTAGAAGGTGGGGCCTTTGGGAGGTGGTCAGGCCATGGGGGTCGATTAGTGCTTTAAGAAAAAAAAAATCCCACAAAGTTTACAATTAAAGTGAGTTAACAAAAAGAAGTCTGCAACTCAGAAGAGGGCCCTCACCTGGCCATGCCGGCACCCTAACCATGAAATTTCTGCTTCCAGAATTGTGAGAAAAAAATTTCCGTTGTCTGTAAGCTGCCCAGTCTGTAATACTTTGTTACAGCAACCCAAAAAGACTAAGACACCAATTCATTAGACAAGGACAGCATTACTTTTACTTTCATGAAAATTAGGCAAATACTTTGTAAGAAAACTATAATACAGGTCATGAACGTAAATGTAAAAATTGTTAATAAACTTAGCAAATCAAATCCAACATTTTATAAAAAGTACAATAGATTATCAAACGAGTTTCATCCCAACAGTTAATGTTCAGACTAAAAGTGAAAAAAAAAGTATGTTCATCTCAGCAGACACAGAAAAGCATCTGAAAAAATACAACATCCATGCTAACAAGTGTTAAGTGTTAATAATCCTTGAATCTAAGGAAATGGAATAAAGGTTCTTTTTTATACTACTTATTTTATCCTTGAAACTTTTCTGTGTTGAGAATTACTTCCAAATAAAGAGTTCTGAAAAATGATGATACGTGAAAAGCTATTAATTAGCCCAGTAAATTGAAAGCTCAATAAATGCTAACTAGAATAATCAGCTAATTCAACCCCTCGATACTGTGCATGATGAAACTGAGGTTCGCACGTATCATTCGTTTGTCCAAAGTCATTCTGTTAACGACTAAACCTCAAGTCTCTAAAATCAGCCCTTCCCCCACCCCCTGACCACCACACACACAATTTCATAAGAGCTCACTAACTTGTTTAAAACAGAAGAAAAATGAGTAATACATTTCTGCTTCTTTTTCTAGTTATGTCCTAATAGCCCCACCACACAAACAGCCACAAACAGACGTTTTGTGGAAGTCCACCAAAAGTTCAGGATGAGAAAGGAAGGTGTGGAGGTAGGATCTCGGTCTGAGCTAAGTAGATACGGTAGACAGACTGATCAGAGGGGAATAAGGAGAGAGAGAGTGAGACTTTGATCTGGAATGTGTCACCCTGATACTCTCATGGAAAGAGGAAGGACAGGACTTCTACGGAAAGTAGTAACATGATTTTTAACAGCTGACCGCACGTAGGAGGGAAAAAAAAGTCTGGTGTAAGTCAGGTTTTTCACCTGAGTTGCTGAGAAGACAAGGATGGAATGGATAGAGACAAGAAATCTAAGAGGAAGGCCAACTTGTGATGTCAATAATCGGACAACAGATGAAGAAAGAGGACGACTTTTTTTTAACTTTTTTTTTTAACGTTTATTTATTTTTGAGAGACAGAGAGACAGAGAGTGAGCAAGGGAAGGGCAGAGAGAGAGGGAGACACAGAATCCGAAGCAGGCTCCAGGCTCTGAGCCGTCAGCACAGAGCCCGACTCGGGGCTTGAACCCACAGACCGCGAGATCATGACCTGAGCCGAAGTCGGCCGCTTAACCGACGGAGCCACCCAGGTGCCCCGAAAGAGGAGGATTTTTAATAACGGTAGAATCTTTGAGAGGAAATGTCCTATCGGATATGAGTTCTAGAATTAGAGATTTAGGCATCCGCCTACTGAGGCGGGATAGCTGAGTATTAGAGCGTTACAGGAAATGATGAGGTCTTTTCTCTATCCCCAGATATAGCAAACTCCTCGGAAAAACAGGGTGGCCACTGCAGTGACTTTTTCCCATGAGAACTGCTGACGAGAAAGAACGATGCTTCAGCACAAGGCAGTAAGGCACTCTGATCCACCAAGCTGCAAAGGACCCGACAGTGATGTCAACGGACATATCCTTGCAGCTTGACACCATGCTTTGTGTGCAAGGTGGAACAATCTTAGGGACATCACAGCTGTACCACCAGCAGCACAGGAGTTCTGACAGATTTCAGGAACACTTAGGTTCTAGTGAGTTACACCTGTTTTACAGGAGGTACCTACACGTAAGCAAATGTATCACAGATCTCTCAGGGAATACAGCAGACAGGCCTGACACAAAAGCACTCGTCTCCGAGGCCAAATACATAGAAAAGCTGGGCAAATATAGCCCACGCACACGGGCAAGCTTGAAAGCAAAAAAAAGGAAAATTCCCTGATGCAACAAACAACTAAGCTACTCAAGTCCAAATAACTCCCAGGGCCACCCGAACCAGATGCAGGTCTTAGAGCTTGGGACATGCCTGTGAGAATAAGAGACATGAAACTGAAAATGAGTTAGTTGCATTAAAAGACCAAAAAACCACAAAGAACTACACACAACATGAACTCCAATCTCCAGCCCATGAAACAGAAGCTTCACCTGTGAGAAAATGAAACTTCATTATCACAGGCATGGCTTCCAAAATCACCCTATCCAAGTGCTCCATAAACCCCAAGCCAAGAAATTTGCCCAAGAACAGGTATGGCGCTAAGGAAACCTGTTAGGTTCAGCAGACACTCAAAACTTCCCTAAAGGGAGACATCCACAACCCGACTCACTTAGAAAATAAATTCTACAGATGACATAAGCATGTAAGTCAAAATTTAAAAGTATATGAAAAAATGAACCACCAAAGGGGAAGGAGAATTTTTAGCAGACCCAACAAATAAGGCCAACTCAGACCTCAAAATATAGGTAAACTGGAGTAATAAAGCAGCTTTAAGATAATCATGTTTAAAATGTACAGGGGCACCCTGGCTGGCTTGACTGGTAGAGAACAGAACTCTCGACCTCAGGCTTGAGTTCGAGCCCCATGTTGGACATGGAGCTTCCTTTAAAAAATAAATAGGGGCGCCTGGGTGGCTTAGTCGGTTGGGCAGCCAACTTCGGCTCAGGTCATGATCTCACAGTCTGTGAGTTCGAGCCCCGCGTCGGGCTCTGTGCTAACAGCTCTGAGCCTGGAGCCCTGCTTCGGATTCTGTGTCTCCCCCTCTCTCTGCCCTCCCATGCTCATGTTCTATCTCTCTCTGTCTCTCAATAATAAATAAATATGTTTTAAAAAATGTTGTAAAAAATTTAAAATAAAATCTTTTTTAAAATTTTTTAATGTTTGTTTATTTTTGAGAGAGAGAGACAGAGCACAAGCAGGGGAGAGACAGAGAGAGAGGAAGACACAGAATCTAAAGCAGGCTCCAGGCCCTGAGCTGTTAGCACAGAGCCTGACACGGGGCTCGGACTCATGGACCACGAGATCATGACCTGAGCCGAAGTCGGATGCTTAACTGACTGAGCCACCCAGATGCCCCAGGGTCCTATTCTTGATTTCAGCTCAGGTCATGATCTTACTATTTCTGAGATTGAGCCCCAAGTCAAGCTCTGTGCAGACAGCACAGAACCTGCTTGAGATTCTCAATCTCTCTCTCTCAGCCCCTCCCCTGTTCTCTCTCTCTCTCTCTCAAAATAACCAAACATTAAAAAAAAAAATCATTCACCACAATCAAGTGAGATTTATGCCCAAGATGGAAGGGCAATTCAATATTCACAAATCAATAAGTGACATATCACATCAATAAGAAAAATGAGGGGGCACCTGGGTGGCTCAGTCAGTTAAGCGTCCAACTGTTGGTTTGGGCTCAGATCATAATCTCACAGTTCATGAGTTTAAGCCCAATGTCGGGCTCTGTGCTGACAGTGCGGGGCCTGCTTAGAATCCTCTCTCTCTCTCTCTGTCCCTCCCTAGCTCATGTGCACTCACTCACTCTCTCTCAAAATAAATAAACTTCAAAAACAAAGAAAAATAAAAACCATATGATCATTTCAACAGATGCAGAAAAAAAACATCTGCCAAAGTAGAACATTCATGATAAAAACTCTCAACAAAGTAGATTTAAAGAGAACACACCTCAACATATTAAGGCCATATATGAAAAGCCCACAGCTAACATCACACTCTGGCAAAAAAGCAGGGGCGCCTGGGCGGCTCAGTTGGTTGAGTGTCTGACTTGATTTCAGCTCAGGTCATGATCTCCCAGTTCACGGATGGGTTCAAGCCCCACATCAGGCTCTGCGCTGACAGTATGGAACCTGCTTGAATCCTCTCTCTCCCACTCTCTCTGCCCCTCCCCTGTTAACTCTCTCTCTCTCTCTGAAAAATAAATAAAAACATTCAAAAAAATTTAAAAAAACAAAGAACAAAAACGCCTGTGAGCTTTCCTCCTAAAGTCAGGAAAGAGACAAGGATGTCGACTGTCCCCACTTTTATTCATCATGGTACTGGGAAGTCCTAGCCACAGCAATCAGACAAGAGGATAAAAAGTATCCAAGTTGCTAAGGAAGAAGTAAAACTTTCACTATTTGCAGACGACAGACGACATGATACTATAGAAAACACTGAAGACTCCACCAAAACTATTAGAACTGATAAATTAATTCAGTAAGGTTGCAGGAATACCAAATCAAAGTACAGAAATCTTGCATGTTTATATACTAAGCAACAGAAAGAGAAAATAAGAAAACACTCCCATTTACAACTGCACCAAAACCAATAAAATATCTAGGAATAAACTTAACCAAGGTGGTAAAAGACTGTATTCTGAAAACTTCAAAACACTGATGAAAGAAACTAGACACGACACAAATAAATATTCCATACTCACGGACTGGAAGAACAAATATTGTTAAAATGTCCCTACAACCCAAAGCAATCTACAGATTTAACACAATCCCTCCCTATCAAAATACCAATAGTAGTTTTCACAGAACTAGAATTAACAATCCTAAAATTTGTGTGGAAACACAAAAGACCCTGAGCAGCCAAAGCGACCTTGAAAAAGAAAAACAAAGCCGGAGGTATCACATTCCAGATTTCAAGTTATACTACAAAGCTGCAGTCATCAAAACAGTGTGGCCCTGGCCCAAAACACAAACATGAATCAACAGAAAAGAACGGAAAACCCAAAAACAAACCCATGACGCACTCTTTGACAAAGGAGGCAAGAATACGCAATGGGAAAATGACAGTCTCCAACAAATGGTGCTGGGAGAACTGGACAGCGACATCCACACGAAGAAAAAATGACACTGGACACTCTCCTACACCACACACTTAGTCAACTCAAAATGGATTAAGGACCTAAATGTGAGACCTGAAGCCATAAAAATCCTAGAAGAGAGCACAGGCAGGAATTTCTCTGACATCAGCTGTACCAAGATTTTTCTAGATGTCCCCTGAGGTAAGGGAAACAAAATAAAAAATTATCTACTAGGACTACATCAAAGTAAAAAGCTTCTGCGCAGCAAAGGAAACTATCAACAAAACTATCAACAACCCACTGAATGGGACGAGATATTTCCAAGTGACATATATGATCAACGGCTAGTAACCAAAATAAAGAACTTCTACAACTCAAAAACCAAATAATCCAATTAAAAAATGGGCAGAGGATGGGAACAGACCTTTCTCTAAAGACGACATACAGACGGCCAACCAACACATGAAAAGATGCTCAACGTCATCCATCACTGGAGCAATGCAAATCGAAACCACCATGAGGTACTACCTCACACCTGTCAGCATGGCTGGAATCCAAAACACAAGAAACAAGCGTAGGCAAGGACATGGAGGAAAAGCAACCCTCGTGCACTGCTGATGGGAACGCAAACTGGTGCAGCCACTGTGGAAAACAGTATGAGGTTCTTCAAAAAATTAAAAACAGAACTACCCTATGATCCAGTAATCACACTACTGAGCACCCAAAGAATACAAAAACACGAACTGGAAAGGATAAATGCGCCCGCGTGCTTACTGCAGCATCATTTGTAACAGCCAAATTTTGAAAGCAGCCCAAAAGGCCATTGATAGGTGAATGAATAAGGAAGATGTGGGGTATACATAAAATGGAATATTACACAGTCATATAAAAGAATGAAATCCTGCCACTTGCAACCACATGGATGGATCTATAGACTATAACACTAAGTGAAATAAGTCAGAGAAAGGCAAGTATCATATGATTTCATTCATATGTGAAATTTAAGAAACAAAAGTAAAAAAAAAAAAAAAAGACAAAAGACAGACTCTTAACTACAGAGAACAAACTTACAGTTTCCAGAGGGGAGGGAGGGTAATGGGTGAAATAGTAAAGGAGATTAAGAGTACACTTTTTAAGTTTTTATTTATTTAAGTCACCCAGCCTGGGGCTCGAACTCACAACTCTGAGATCAGGAGTCACACGCCCTTGGAACTGAGCTGGCCAGGCACCCGAAGACTACACTTACCTTGATGAGCACTGACGTGACGAAATTGTTGAATCATTACATTATACACCTGAAATATAACACTGTACGCTAACTACACTAGAATTAAAATAAAAGTAAAAAGTAAAAAAAAAAAGTATCTTCTCCCCAAAAAAGTTAAAATGGTAAATCTTATGTATAGCTGGCCACCATTAACCAAAAAAAAAAAAAAAAAAAAGAAAGTGACAATAACTTTTTTAACTGAGTCTATTACGAGCCAGAAAAGGAGCAACAATGCAAGAAAAAGCATAGTTAAGTGTTTTTTAAAAAGACCGAAGATAGAAATATAGTATTACCAACCACAATAATTCAACAACCTGGCCTCGAACTATATATAGGAAGGGGCGCCTGGGTGTCCCGGTCGGTTAAGCATCTGACTCTTGATTTTTGCTCAGGTCGTGATCTCATGGTTTGGGAGTTCGAGCCCCACGGCGGGCTCTGTGCTGGCAGTGCGGAGCCTATTCTCTCTACCCCTCCCCCGCCCCTCCCCCGCTTGAGCTCTATTTCTCTCAGTATAAATAAACTCAAAAAACATATGTATGTGTGTATGTATATGTGTGTGTGTGTGTGTACACACACATACACACATATAAAGAAGAACTATCTGATCTTAAGGAAAATCCACAATTAAAGAGGGCTATTTCTCAAATTGACACATAAAGCACATTAAAATTAAAGAGAGATTTTAGGGGCGCCTGGGTGGCTCAGTCGTTTAAGCATCCAACTTTGGCTCAGGTCATGATCTCACAGTACATGAGAACTCAGTGCTCAGAGCTTGGAGCCTGCTTCGGATTCTCTCTCTCTCTCTGCCCTTCCCTTGCTCAGGCTCACTCTCTCTCTCTCTCTCTCTCTCTCTCAAAAATAAACATTTAAAAAAAATTACAGAGAGATTTTAAAACTTAACTTAAAAACTTGACTGATAACACATTTACAGAATACTGTGATACAGAAATAGACAAGCACAAAATATAAAAACCATTAAAGTGTATCCTAAACACTTAAAAATTTTACCATATAACCTGTCAGAACGGCTAACATTAACAACTCAGGCAACAACAGATGTTAGCGAGGAGGCAGAGAAAGAGGAGCCCGTTTGCACTGCTGGTGGGAACGCAGACTGGTGCAGCCGCTCTGGGAAACAGTTCGGAGGTTCCTCAAAAAACTAAAACTGGAACTACCCTGCGACCCAGCAACTGCACTACTAGGTATTTACCCTAGTATACATACACAGGTGCGCTCTTTTGAAGGGGCGCATGCACCCCTATGTTTACAGCAGCACTACTGACAACAGTCAAAGTACAGAAAGAGCCCAAATGTTCACTGATGAATGGGTAAAGAAAATGTGGTATATATATATACAATGGAGTATTACTTGGCAATCAAAAAGAATGAAATCTTGCCATCTGCAACTACATGGATGGAACTAAAGGGTATTATGCTAAGCGAAATTAGAGAAAGACAAATATTGTATAACTTCACTCATATGAGGACTTTAAGATACAAAACAGATGAACGTAAGGGAAGGGATGTAAAAATAATATAAAACAGGGAGAGGGACAAAATATAAAAGACTCTTAAATATAGAAAAACAAACAGAAGGTTGCTGGAGGGGTTGTGGGAGGGGGATGGGCTAAATGGGTAAGGGGCATTTAGGAATCTACTCCTGCAGTCATTGTTGTACTATATACTAACTTGGATGTAAATTTAAAAATTAATTTAAAATAAAAAACAAAAGTTTCAATAGAATCCAAAACACATACAACACTTCTTTGACACTGATCTAATAAAATGGGTAAAATGGGATGACACAACGTATATTTAAAAAATTTTTTAAGACCTCGCCAATTCATGAAATAAAGGAGATTTCATAAGAGAAATTCCAAAATATTTAGAACTGGAAAAACATAAAAGCACACATGTCAAAACTCGTAGCACTTGGGTGTTTCAGTCAGTTGAGCATCTGACTTCAGCTCAGGTCACGATCTTGCGGTTCACGAGTTCAAGCCCTGTGTCAGGCTCTGTGCTGCCAGCTCAGAGCCTGGAGCCTGCCTGGGATTCTGTGTCTCCCTCTCTCTCCCTGCCCCTCCCCTGCATGCACTGTCTCTCTTTCTCAAAATAAATAAACATTAAAAAAACAGAACAAAAAAACCTCGTGGGGTCATGTTTACCCACAGGGTACACAGAGTAAATGCACGCCTCCTCGTCTGTCTGGGTTGAAGAATCAGTTTGGGATTTCCCATCAAAGATCAACCCGTGGTCCTACAGGCGAGACTCACCGTGAGCCTGAAAACCACCCACACTGACCCACCAATCATGCTCAGATGTTGCGGCAATGTCAAGTTGTGATAAAAGTTTCTACACACTCCCCAGGTCTGTACCCACAACAGACAGGAACAATAGTTCACAAAGTGACAGCGGTCTATGGACCACACTCTGACGGGCACTGACAATGGTAAATCCACAAGATAGAGCACTACGCCACCAGAAGAATGAAGACTCTCTCTGTATCGGGCTATGGGGTTGTCCGGACATACTGCTGGTGTTTGCTGCCGACTGGCGGGCGGCCGGGATGTGCCACCGCGGCATGCGGACTACACCGAATTAAAGGTACCTGAGAAACAGCTGGCACACGAAGGACACCGTGACCTGCTCTGTCCCCCTGGGGACAGGAAAGAAGCCCCCCCTGGGAAAGGTGCCCTTCTGGCACCTGGAGCGTAGGAGGCATCCTTATTGCCAGAGATACGGAATTCCGGGCACAGAGGGTATATAAACTAACCATGTTACTTCTTCGTTCATTTGCTACCCCAAGCCCAAACTGTTGTCTTGTCAATTCTTCACAAATGCATTGCTCCCTTGTCTAAAAAGCACAAAAAGCTGCCACCTTTCAGTCACTTTTTGGGTCTCATGTCTTTGGGGGTCCTCATATGTATGAAATTAAATTTGCTTTTCTCCTGTTAATCTCTCTTTTACTACAGAGAGCGTCTCAGCCAAGAACCTACAAGGGTAAAGGCAAATTTATTTTTTCTCCTACAATGCCATTCTAAGAAAGGAAGAAGACAGTATTACAGATATGTTGTTTATTTATATTTCTAAAAAGGAAAGAAACCGAAAAAAACAAAATGAATAAAATGCTTATCCACAGGGGAAAGAAGGGGATAGGATAGGAGCTAGACTTCACTGAATAAACATTGTGCAGTGTATCTAACCACACAAATATTTTATGTCATTATAAAGCAAAATTAAAATTTATAAAAGCAATCCCTCCCACCTTGAACAACAAACAAAAAAACAAAACAAAAAAGATAGGTAAAAGCAATGAACCAACCTGCACATCAAGTTGATGGCATACCCACAAATTAATTATATCAGTGATTTTTAAACTGCTGCCTCAAGAGACATGCCCTGAGGCCAACAACAACAACAAAACCACTTTAGAGCAATCATGTTGCTGGTGTTGGTGCTGCTGGTATTGTTGTTCCAAGACTCCTGGAAGAAGCAACAAGGAATTCTGTGGTTTCACTGGAAACCAGAATTTCCAGATGACAGAAAGGAGGTACACGGACAACACTGAAAAAGTTCAAGTAAAAACCCTACAGTCTTGAATTGGAATTGGAATTGGAATTATCAGTAAGAAGTCATGAAATATTTTGTCTTTAAATACATACACACCAAACTTTACAGTTACAAAATAAATCATTAGGAAAAATGTACAGCATAGGGAATACAGTTAGTAATATTGTAACACCTTTGTATGATGTCGGATGATAGATTTATCAGGGCGATCATGTTGTAATGTACAGAACTGTAGAATCATTACACTGTATACCTGAAATTAATATAATCCTGTATGTCAACTACACTTCAATAAAAGATAAATAAAAATAAAACAATCTTTCATGCCTGAAAAAAAATACAAACACACACATGTATATGTGAGTGAGCAAACTTTTGCTCTAAGTCACACTAGACTAACAGTTGCCAAACCTTCCCGCTTGCTATAAACAGCTAAGAACTGGACAGAATACATGAAAAAACTGTTTTCAACATTAGAAAACAGGCACTCGAGACTGATCCTTAAGAGAAGAAAAACAATTAAACTGATTACTACAGCTGCCCTGGCTTTCTGCCTGCAGGTACAACACAGACAACAGAGAAGAACAGGGAGGTCCCACGCAGATCAGAGCACAGAGCAGTTTTCCTGAGCTGAGGCAGAGATCAAAGTTCTGGGAGGCGGAGGTGGCTGAAAGTTGCACAGCAGAGCTACAGACAGAAGGAAGCTATGCAGAAAAAGACCTCGGAAAATCTGCATGGGGTGTCTGCATATGTACAGGTTGAAACTCCACGGGCAGGCCAATGAATAACTGAGTAATTCCCAGAGCAGAAAGCCTAGGGAGGGAGGGTTAAGAGCCAGCCCAAGGGGAGGGAGGGACATTGTTAAACATCTGAGACATTTATAGTAGAGACCCCAGAAGGGAAATACCTTCTAACAGAGTTAAACTATCATTAAAGGCTAAACTTGCCCTGAGAAAGCTTAAAATCGAGCCTCCAAGAGAGTAACCTACCTCTGAAATAAAGCCCAACACTCTTGAAAGGAAGATAAACTGTAGCACCCAACAATGTAAATTTCACATCTTTCAGAATCCAAACAAAACTATTTAGATATGACAGTAAGCAGGAAAATGTAACCAATAAGCAGAATAGTCCATCAACTGCAACAGGCCGAGACATGACAGAGGAGATAGAATTAAGAGACAAAGACTTAAAACAGCTAGTATAAACACATGCAACATGACCAACGATTAAAAATGACAACATGAGGGGCGCCTGGGTGGCTCAGTTGGTCGAGTGGCCGACTTCAGCTCAGGTCATGATCTCGCGGTTTGTGAGTTCAAGCCCCATGTCAGGCTCTGTGCTGACAACTCAGAGCCTGGAGCCTGCTTCAGATTCTGTGTCTTCCCCCTCTCTCTGCCCCTCCCAAGCTCATGCTCTGTCTCTCTCTGTCAATAATAAATAAATGTTAAAACAAATTTTTTTAAAAATGACAACATGGGGGCGCCTGGGTGGCTCAGTTGGTTAAGCGGCCGACTTCGGTTCAGGTCATGATCTCATGGTCTGTGAGTTCGAGCCCCGCGTCGGGCTCTGTGCTGGCGGCTCGGAGCCTGGAGCCTGCTTCGGATTCTGTGTCTCCCTCTCTCTCTCTGCTCTTCCCCTGCTCATGCTCTGTCTCTATCTCTATGTCTCTCAAAAATAAACATTAAAAAAAAAAATTAAAAAAAAAAAAAATGACAACATGAGTGGGCTTCCACACTGACAGCATGGAGTCTGCTTGGGATTCTCTCCCACCCACCCCCGCCCCTCCCCTGCTCACTCTGTCTCTCTCTCAAAATAAACTTTAAACAAAAAACAGGGAGACACCTGGGTGGCTCAGTCGGTTAAGCATCTGACTCTCGGTTTCAGCTCAGGTCATGATCTCACAGTTCATGAGTTCGAGCCCCACATCAGGCTCTGGGCTGACAGCATGGAGCCTGTTGGGGATTCTCTCTCTTCCTCTCTCTCTGCCTCTCCCCTGCTTACTCTCTCAAAATAAATAAACTTTAAAAAAAAAGTTAAAGAGACGACATGAGAAGAAAAGAAAATACAAGATACTTTAAAAAATGGAATTTCTAAAACATAAAAAAAAATTATCTCTAATGAAAACCTCACTGGATGAGATTAACAGCGAGTCAGATACTGCAGGAAAAAAAGGCCAGGAGCAACAGGAAGCATCCAAAATGAAGCGCAGAGGGAAAAGACTGGAAAAATGTAACAGCGCCTCAGGGACCTGTGGGACGACATGAAGTGGTCACACACACACATGTGCCGAGAGGAACAGAGCCACAGGGGCGAATTGGAGAAATAATGGTTGAAACTATTTCGGGTTCAACCCACAGATCTGAGTTCACCACGCTACATGACCATCAAACTGTCAAAGTCTAAGATACAGAGAAAAAAATTAAAGCCTTCAAGAGAAAACAGAGGGACAAATGTAAGAACTGCCACGAACATCAGAAACCATGCAAACCAGAAGACATAGGATTGGTGTCTTTACATGCTGAAAGGGAGGGGCGCCTGGGTTGCTCAGTGAAGCGTCTGCCTTTGGTTCAGGCCACGCTCCAGGGTTTGTCAGTTCGAGCCCGGCGTCAGGCTCTCTGCTGTCAGCACGGAGCCCACTTCAGATCTCTGACCACCCCGCCCTTGCCCTGCTCGCGCTCTCACTAAAATAAAAATTTTTAAAAAGCTTGAAATGCTGGAAGGGAGAAACAAAAAAACTTTAAACCTAGAAATCAGTATCTAGCTAAAATATCCTCCAAGGCAAAATAAAGACTGTCCTACAAAGAAAAGCTGAGAGAACGGGTTACAGCAGACCTGCACCACACGTGTGAATGGATGGAGGAAGGAAAATGGTAACAAATGGAAACTTGGGAAATGAAGGAATAAAGAACCCCAGAAAGGGTAAACATGGATAAAAATAACATTTCTCCCCTTTTTAAAGAATTTTAAAGAACTGTTTAGGGGTGCCTGGGTGGCTCCATCACCTAAGTGTCCAACCTCGGCTCAGGTCATGATCTCGCGGTTTCTGAGTTCGAGCCCCGCGTCAGACTCTGTGCTGACAGCTCAGAGCCTGGAGCCTGCTTCAGATCCTGTGTCTCCCTCTCTCTCTGCCCCTTCCCTGCTCATGCTCTGTCTCTCTCTCACAAAAATAAATATATATTAGAAAAATTTACAAAAAGAAAAAAAGGAACTGTTTAAAGCAAAAGTAGTAATAAAGTTTTGCAAAACGTACGAAGTGAAATGTATGAAAACAGCACAAAGGCTAGGGAGGGGTAAGTGAAAGAGCGGCATTACAAGAATCTTCTATTTCACGAGAAATGCTGTAATACTATTTAAAGATCATCTGTGGGGGCGCCTGCATGGCTCAGTCAGTTGAGTGTCTGACTTCGGCTCAGGTCACGATCTCACGGTTTGTGAGTTCGAGCCCATCGGGTTCACTGCTGTCAGCCCGGAACCCGCTCAGGATCCTCTGTCCACCCCACCCCCACCCCTCTGCCCCACCCCCCCTGCACACTCTGTCTCAAAATAAATAAATCAGCTTAAATTAAAAAGTCGTCACAAGGAGGAAACAACGCAAATGTCCATCCGCTGAGAAATGGACAAGCAAAATGTGGTGAATCCGCACAGCGGGACTTTGTTCAGCAGTAAACAAGAACCGAGCTGCTGACACACATTCCGAGACGGCCGAATCTCAAAGACCTCATATAAAGTACAGGAAGCCGACACTCCAAGGGCTGCATCACGTATGACTCCATGTATATGACTACGAGGACAGAAAACACATCAATGGTTGCCAGGAGCTAGGCTGGAGAGACAGCAGACTGCAACAGGGCACAGAGGAAGTTTCTGGGGTGACTGTACTGCTCTGCATCTTAATTATGATGGTAATTTTGTTTGTCAAACTCAAAGGACTATAACCTAAAACAGGGTGAATTTTACTGTATACAAATGTAAAGCTGAATGCTTAGGGGCGGGAGAAGCACGCTAGCCTCAACGGTTACCAGAGCAACTGCCTTAAAGCCGCTACAGCATGCCTTTAAATAGCCCAATAAAATGTCAAAATGAATATGAGAAAAAAAAAAATCAAATGAACTTTTAAAAAACTTCACAGGGGGCGCCTGGGTGGCTCTGTCGGTTGGGCGGCCGACTTCAGCTCAGGTCATGTTCTCACGGTCTGTGAGTTCGAGCCCCGCGTTGGGCTCTGTGCTGATGGCTCAGAGCCTGGAGCCTGCTTCCGATTCTGTGTCTCCTCTCTCTGCCCGTTCCCTGTTCATGCTGTGCCTCTATGTCTCTCAAAAATAAAAAAAAATTAAAAAAAAAAAATTTTTTTTTAAAAAACTTCACAGAACTGTACATTACTACATCAAGACAGGTGAATTCTATTGTATGTAAATTATGCTATAATTTAAAAACAGGAAGAGAAGCACAAAATGCTATTTTCTGTCCACAATACTCAGGCTGTGACGCCAACAGGAATTCTCATACAGTGTGGAAGGAGTGTATATTCAAATGTATATTCGCCCTGAAAAACAGCGGTCCTTCCTAGTAATGGCGAGCGGGTGTGAAACCTACCTGCGGGTCCCATTCCCAGCAACACACACACCCTGGGGAAGCTCCTCCCACACGCACCGGGAGACCTGCACAGAGGTACTCACGGCAGCACTGTGACACACAGAACTAGAAACAACCCAAATACATACCAAGAGGACAACGGACAAATCAGTCTTGGTATACTCACGCCATAAGCCAGCACACATGAGAAAACATGATGTCGATTAAATGCATCGGCACATTTCAGCCTCGGAAACGATCAGCAAAAGCAGCAACTCACAGGAAAACACATGATTGCCCTCACATAAAGATTATTTTTAGGCGCACTCGGGCGGCTCAGTCAGCGAAGCGTCCACTTTCGGCTCAGGTCATGATCTCGCAGTTCGTGAGTTCAAGCCCTGTATTAGGCTCTGTACCAACAGCTCAGAGCCTGGAGCCTCTTTCAGATTCTGTGTCTCCCTCACTCTCTGCCCCTCCTCACTCACACATGGTCTCTCTCAAAAATGAATAAAAGTTAAGAAAAAAAATTTTTAAGCAAAAAAATAAGATTTTTAAAAAGCATATTCGGCAATATATATCTGTGGGTAAACTTACAAACAAAAGCAAGGGAATAATTAATATGGAAACTGGAATATTGGTTATCTTCAGCAGGGAGAGAAAGGGTAGGCTCAGAGGCTTCAAAGAGTGTCAAGGATGTCTGCTCTGTTCCTGAGCTGGCTGGTGGACAGGAGAGTGTGTAGTTTATTTTTTGGCTATTCTTTACTACAACACAAACTGTGTATATACTTTCTTTTGTGTAAATTATGTACTTCACAGGGGCGCCTGGGTCGCTTAGTCGGTTAAGCTTCCAACTTCAGCTCAGGTCATGATCTTGTGGTTCCTGGATTCGAGACCCAAGTCGGACTCTGTGCTGCCAGCTCAGAGCCTGGAGCCTGCTTCAGATTCTGTGTCTCCGTCTCTCTCTGCCCCTCCCCTGCTCGCACACTCTCTCTCTCAAAAATAAACAAACATTCAAAAAAATTTTTAATTATGTACTTCACAAAAAAAGAGTAACCATATTCACAAAGTAAAATACAGCATGCCCAGTAGGTTTTATACACATGTTCTACTAATAGAACAAATCTCTGTCTCAGACAGACTACCGCAGAGAATCAAGACAGGGAAAATGACACGGCCAGCTTTCATACCAAAACAGAACAAAGTTTGAAATCAAAATATATCAGATATCTCTCTTATGAATACAGATGTAAAAATCCTAAATAAATGATTCATACGAAATCCAGCAATGTATGTTTAAAAAGGAAATAATGTTGAAGTGACATTTATCCTAGGAATACAAGGATGTTTGAGCACTGGGGGAAAAAAAATCTGTTAACAGAATTCACTATATTATCAAATTAAAAGAAATAAACTATGATACATTTATGTAAATATTTACTGAGAGACAACAGTACTAAAATTAAAAACCCCTCCCCTAGCAAAGTTTGTTCTAGTCAAAGGAGACAGACAAAAGCAAAAAGCAAAATATACACCTAATATCAGACAGTTCTAAATACCAAGTAGAAAAACACAAGGCAGGGAACGGGAGGGGGGTGCGGTGCTAAGGGTGTGGAGGGATTAGGGTGCACCCTGAGCGCGTCTTGGAGGAGCTGTGGGAGCAAGGCATGCTCGTACTTGGGGGAAAGCACGGCAGACAGCAGAAGCAGTGAGGACAAAAGCCCTGAGAGAACAGTGGCGGCACGTTCAAGGGCCACCAGGGAGGCCACCGTGTTTATCCAGCAGAGCGACCCAGGGGAGAGAGTAACAAAGGGGGTGAGAGCGGGGGTGAAGGCAAGTCTTGTAAGAGCACTGCAAATGACTCTAAGGATTCTGGCCTTGACCCTAACTGAACAGGAGGGAGGGTAAGCCCTGGAGGGTTCCGAGCAGAGGAATGACATGACCTAACATAAAAAATCAAAATCAAAATCAAAATCAAAATCAAAATCAAAATCCTCCTGGCTCCAGTGCTGAGGAGAGTGGCAAGAACGGAAGTACGGAGACAATGAGGAAGTCAGTACAAGAATCTAGGAGGGAGACGATGTGGTTGGGGGGTGGGGGGGCGTTAGTGTAAGATGGGGTATATTCTCAAAGTTACGCAACCTTCAGAATATTGATTTACTGATTATATATGCCATGATAACGAAAGAAAGGAGTGAAGACAACTCCAAGGTTTCTAACCTAAGCGACTTAAAAGACGGAATTCCCCTTAACTGATTTAGGCAAAAAAAAAAAAAAAAGGGTGAAACAGGTTTGAGGTGGGAAAATCCTGAGATTGGTTTTATACATGTTAATTTCGAGACACCATAAGTATCCAAATAGAGATACTGAATAAGCAATTTAATAGATACAAATTTGACGTTCAGGGGGAAATATCCAGGACGTGACATAATCTGGAAGTTGTCAGTGACAAAAAACAGAGAAGCAAAGGAAACAAGTCAGCAAACAAAGAAAGATGAAATCTAAGTGTGAAAAGAACCAAGTGGAGTCATCCCCTAAATTCCAGATGGCTCAGATTTTAAACCAGGTTCTAAGGCAGACAAGGATGAGGTGTGGGATTGAGAACATGGGAACTGTTAAAAGTCTGCACTAGGAGGAGACGGACACCCTTAATCCAGCACCATGGGAGCAACAACGGCTCCCGCTGCTGCAGGAGACAAGTGAGGCCACAAAACCCACCACGTACTGAACTACCCACTAGCCTGACTCTTAAATAAAGAACAAGCCCTCAACCAAGATCATTGGACATTTGAGTAAGGCACATGGGGTGAACAATGACACACGCAAAAGTATACACCCATGGAAAAGTCCCTAAAAGCTTCCAAACACAGGCAGCAGAACGAGGGGGTGGGGGCACGTACAGACGCTCAGGAATCTATCAATATGGCGCTAATCTTCAAAAGCAACACCGGGCCTTTTTTTTTTTTTTAATAAGAAAATAAAGCTTACATTTTAGAGATTTTCAAATACTTCATCCCACGGAGAAGAGATCCTGGTCAACATTCCATACTATGTATCTCCATTTTGATACTAAACATTACTACCCTGAACCAACTCTACCATTTGGCACAGAGAACTGCTTCCAGTCAAGCAGTGATGATCTCCTTCTCCGTGTTTTTCCACTGCATTTACCCAACAAACGTTCACTGTGCACCTCCTATTATAGGTGGTGTGGATATCTTGAGACCAGGAACAAAACAGTGCAGATTCTCTACCCCCAAGCTCAAGTCAGGAGAGACTCCGCGAGCAATCACCTGAGTAACCACACAATCACAGATGTGTAAGTGTCAGGTAAAGTTCGGGGCACGAGAAAACCCAGTTTGGAGATACGGCTCCTGAGGAACGGATACTTGGGACCTACGACCAGGGAAAAGCGGAAGAGAGTTCCAAATGGGGGACCCTAAAACTGGAGAGAACTTAAGGAGTTCAAAGAAGAGAAAGAAGGGCAGCGTGGCTGAGCGAGGATTGGATTTTTTGGTACATGTCATGGGAAACCACTGCCAGGCACTAAAAAGACCTGTGTTGTGGTCAAATTATGTTTTTTTTTTTAAAAAATCTCTCCAGCTACCGTGTGGATTATCGAGGAGCAAAGTGGATGCTGAGGGGACAAAAGTGAAAGCAAGGGGCCCAGGCAAGAGCTATTTCGGTATCCGGCATATGAGGACAGATTAAACTCAGGTGACGGGCACAGACACCAAAAAAAGTACAAGAAGTTAGAAGTAGAAGGAGAACTGTCCTGAGTTAATCTACCCGAGAAAAACTGGCGCAGAGAGTCAGAGACTAAAACAGAAGGGATTCGCTGACGCATAAAGGCATGCATGTGAAAGCACAGACAGTCAAACTGAATCAAAAAAGCAACTTCCAGAACAGAAACAGACATCTTTTTTGCTCCCCATTCCTTTCCTGCCTCGTGATGTACAAAGAATTTAAAGATGCTCCCCACACATTTGAGAACCGACTCACTAGTCCAAACTTGAAACCTCCTAAGCTTGTCCCCCACGAGTTGATACAAATCTGTCAAACAACTACAAACGTGACTCGGTTCCATTTACTGAAACTCTCGCGGACTGCTGCCCCATTCCTAGCAGGAATAGAAGTAGTTACGCTTCGAAAAGGCCAACGTGAGACACACATGCCGGTCTGGAACCCAGTTAGCACTCAAACATCAGTTTCCAACTTCTCTTCCAGACCTGGCTAAACTAGAAGAAGCCAACTTTCTTAGACTAAACAAGCTCCTCAAATAACTCAAAAGTCTGATCTGAAGGACTGAGAGGTCATACTCCGAGTTTCCATACTGGCTGACCCGAAGAGAAGGGTGTATTTTCAGACACAGTCCCACGGAAGCCTGGAGCACGGACAACTTCCTCGTGTGCCTAGAACCCCGGTGCTTTACGGCCACACTTTAAAAGTATAATTCTTTTGTTTTAAAAATACACATCACTTCAGCAACCCTGAGACTATCATCCCGCCCACCCCCTGAGCGACCACAGAATCACTGCGGTGGCAGTGCTTTCGAAACCGCTGGTACCTGACCTTTACCACACTTTGTTATTACAGGGCTTTGAACTCCAGGAAGTAGGACAAAAGGTAGCTCATCTCTTAGATAGAAAACCAGAGTCTGACCAGGGCTCCGAAAACAATCAAGTTCTCTCTTCTCTCTGAGCTGGCCTGGAATTCTCAACAGAATATCCCCTTCTCCACGGGCAGATCCAGACATCCCTTGAGAACTATTCAAACAAATAAGGAACCTTTTACCAATTCAGGGGTCAAAGCCTCCATCGAAACCAAACTGCTGCTGCTATTACCCAGAGCAAATGGCACTGCTCTGCTAACTGGGCCTTCCGTGCAGCCCTCCCGCAGTTCGGAGTGAACAGGGCTCACTCTAAAACGGTCTGCCTCCAGTAAATACCAAATTCATCACAAAGGAACAAGAAAAAAAAATTATTCCATGCTGACTTACTTCTCAAACAAAATAGTCTAGATGCTAGAATGTGAGCACGGGAAGGATCTTTGCTGATTTTTTACTCTAGGAAATTTTCAACCGAGTTCCGCAGTCTGGGAGAGACCCTGGAGTACCTGGGACCTTGGCGAGCACAGTACAACCCACGGAGACAGAGGCGGCGGCTCCCACGCGTGTGCCAGCCAGGGGAGGCTCACAGCCCTCTATCTGTATTCTGCGCTCCGTTTCATGACATGAAAGGGTTTTACACCTGAAGTATTTAAACGACTGATCCATTTCAACTCCTGAGCGCTAGAGACAAAGAAGTATAAATGCAGATATTCGCTGAGACCTGAGATGCTCCATGCTAGAACCCAGACCCTGACTCCTGGTCCGGTGCTCTTACTATCACCACATATCCCTTCTCCTAGCACAGAAGAGAACACCTCCGATCAGAAATGTCAATGGAATTAACGCAGAGCGCAGAAATTCAGCCAGCCATAACTAAAGATTCACACTTCAGGACATGAAAAGCTACTTTAGTAGCCAAACAATTATAAGGATTTTCACAAAAGAGAATAAAACTGACATTTCAAGAAATATCAAGGAACTCACAAGCTGCTTCAAAAAGATGAAATGACCAAAGGTCATAAAACCTGTAGAATAATTCTTTATTCTAAATTGGCATAATGAAAAGAACTTAAACGCAAAAGGTGGGGCCCTGGGTTCTACGCCCAACTTGGCCACATACGTCGGTCACGCCGATGTGTAATCATGGATAAATTATCTAATCTGTTAGACGCTCTGTTTTCTACCTTCCAAATGAAAATGAACTGGATGATTTGAAAGCCCTTCCTACACTAAAATTCTAAGATTTTAAGCATTTAAAAGATCATATATTTGATAAGGCTAATACAGACTATCAAAGACATTGCCTTAAAATGTCACTACTATTTTAAATGAAAGTAGAAATTCTTTCTTCTAATAAGCAAGATGATCAAAGTTCAAAACTCTAAAAGGAATAACATCATATCTAAAACATACCTAAAATGTCTAAACTGTTTCTAATGGCTCAGTTTCTGCCTTCGGCAATTAAGAGGAACCAGATTATGGCCACCGTCTGGGACAGGTTTATTTCTAGTGTCAGCAGGTTCTTTCACAGACTTATGTAGAACTGCTCTAAAGAGGGCAAGGGGGGAAAAAAGGGTTCTTTTTTTTTAATGTTTTTATTTATTTTTGAGAGACATAGAGACAGAGTGTGAGCAGGGGAAGAGCAGAGAGAGAGGGAGATACAGAATCCGAAGCAGGCTCCAGGCTCTGAGCCATTAGCACAGAGCCCGATGCGGGGCTTGAACTCACAGACCATGAGATCATGACCTGAGCTGAAGTTGGCCACCCAACCAACTGAGCCACCCAGGCGTCCTCCCCCCTTTTTTTTTTTTAATTTTGGAAAAAAGGGTTCTTAAAAGTCAACTTGCTGAGTAAAGGAAAATATAACCCAAAATATGCACACTCTATAGTAAAACTGAAATAAAAGGTGAATGACAGGGAGAACTAACTAGCTAAGGTTTTGATGATACCATGATCTTCTTTTCATCTTGCCAATGCTTACTAAGTACCTATTATGTGCCAGAGACAGGCGATACCACGAAAACAAAGTCCCTGCACTTATACACTAGTGCGGAGAGACTAACAATAACCGAGTAACCAAACCAACAAGGTAATTTCTGATACTGACAGTACTATGAAATAAAAACCTTCCTAATGTTGTAGCATTAGATGGGTAGAGATATCTTCACTGAAAAGATATTTTTGGATTAAGAACCAAAGAACAAAGGGGTGCCTGGGTAGCTCAGTCAGTTATGTGTCCCACTTCGGCTCAGGTCATGATCTCACAGTTTGTGGGTTCGAGCCCTGCATCAGGCTCTGTGCTGACAGCTCGGAGCCTGGAAACTGCTTCAGATTCTGTCTCCATCTCTCTCACTCTGCCCCTCCCATGCTCGCAACCATCTATCTCTCTCTTTCTCAAATATAAACAGTAAAAAAACAAAAACACACAAAGGACAAGAAGTCACCACAGAGCTTTATAGTAGAAGGGCTAGCAAGTGCAAGGGCCCTGTGGTGGACACAAGTCTGGGGGTTTGAGAAACAAAGTGAAGTCCAGGATGGCTTTAGTATGACGACCAAGGGAAAAGTACCAGGACGACATGTCAGAGTAGGCAAGGGCCAGACACGATAGTGATGTGATGTAATCTGCTTTATTTATTTATTCACTTATTATTTTGAAAAACGGCACATAAGCATGCACGTGCAAGGGGGCGGGGGACGGGCAAGGGGAAGAGGGAGAGAATCTCAAGCAGGCTCCACGCTCAGCACAGAGGCTGACGATGGACTCCAGCCCACAACCCTGGGTTCACAACCTCAGCAGAAATCAAGAGTCTGACGCTTAACCAAATGAGCCGCCCAGGTGCCCTGGGATCTGCATTTTTAAAAGACCACTCTGCTTGCTGTGCAAGAATCATATCAAAACGTTCTCTGAGACTGCCTTTCAAATGACGGACTCCATGACCTCACTGTATCTAAGTCCAGGCCTACTTCATCTGTTCTCTCAGTGTTTAACAGTAACATAAATAGCTCTGAAATTGCCGGTAAGTGTGGAGTTGTACGTGAATGTTTTAATTGTAGTTATATAAATAACACTGTGAGACCACAATAATTACTGCTCTTTCTTCCTCCATTTGCTCCTTCCTTCCTTTATTTGCAAACTGTGGATTTCAATGGAAGGACACTTCAAGTACAGTCACCTTTTCTTCTATCAAAAAGATGTTTTTTATACTTAAAAAAATATTCTATGTATTATAAAGATCCAACGGGGCTTGTTAATCGGGCTAAGAGGCTCTAAAGGGTGAGCCCTGTATCTTACACAAGGTATAATAAAGCGCCTAACGAAAGTGATGCATCGCTGTGGCAGTACGTGCTGTGAAGACCAATACAGGCAAGTCACAAAATCATACTAGCAGTTCAGCATCGAAGTCCCAAAACACAGAATGCTACAAAGGAGCTCAGAGTGGCTTTAAAAGAACAGGGAATCCCAAGTGTAGAAAACCGTATGAATCCTACTTTTAATCAATGATGGACACGGACAGCTGACTTCAGGAACTGCTTAAGGAAAGCAATTCAAATCAAGAATGCAAAGCATGGATACATTTCATCCATCCCATCCATCCTTGAGGACTAGCTCTGGGGACTGATGTAAACATCTACATACAAAGTGTCAAACGCACCACCGCAATACCCAAAACAACTTTTTTTTTATATATATTTATTTATTTTTGAGACAGAGAGAGACAGAGCATGAGTGGGGGAAGGGCAGAGAGAGAGGGAGACACAGAATCCAAAGCAGGCTCCAGGCTCTGAGTTGTCAGCACAGAGCCCGACACGGGGCTTGAACTCACAAACCGCGAGATCATGACCTGAGCCGAAGTCGGCCGCTCAACCAACTGAGCCACCCAGGCGCCCCCCAAAACAACTTTTATCAGAGAAGAAACCCTACGGCAAACCCAGAAAGACTCCAGCTGATCAGTAAACCTTTGGCAATCATCAATACTGCCACACAAATGTATCCAGAACTGAAAAAAATTCCTATTTTCCACAAAGTAGCAAAATCACATGGACAGACAGAATTCTGACCTTGACAGCCTAGAAGATATTTCCAAGCCATTCTGCACATGCTTTTTCCTGACACATAAAACTTGGGCAAAGAAAATGGCACGGGATCTCAGAGGGGTCACTAGAATCTTCCAAAGAAAAACAGAAATGTAATTAAATAACTTGTGCCTTCCTGTCCCTTATTATGGACAAGACGCAGACCAAACTACCACTATGCCATACAGGCCGTCACTTCTCCCCTTCACTGCTGAGCGGCTCTGTACCACACCCTGGAACAGTGGACATGATCGGACAGCACAAACAGAAAGAGGTCTGGAAATACCCAAGATTCCTACACTTTTACTAGTCCTTTAAAAATGTATTTAATTCCACAAGACAACTGACCTGAACTGTTCAGAAATATCAATGGCATAAAACACGGAACAAGGCAAGGGAATTGTTCTACGTTAGTAAAGATTAAAGAGACATGATAACCAAATGAAATGCATGATTCTTGACTTGACACTGGTCTGAAAATATAAGCTATAAAGAATATTTGGGAGGGACACCTGGGGGGCTCAGTTGGCTAAGCACCTGACTTCAGCTCAGGTCCTGATCTTACTCCTCGTGGATTCAAGCCCTGCATCAGGCTCTGTGCTGACAGCTCAGAGCCTGGAGCCTGCTTCGGATCCTGTGTCTCCCTCTCTGTCTCTGCCTCTCAAAAATAAACGAAACGTTAAAGAAAATTAAAAACATTACAAACTAAAAAGAATATTTGGGGAACTAGAACAATATGAATATGGATTATATATTAAATACGACTGTATCAATACCAGTTTTCTTGAATGTGATAACGAAATTACAGTTATGTAGCATAATGTACTTGCTCTTAAAGCATACATTCTAAAGTATTTAAGGGTGAAGTACCGGTTCTGGCTAACACTGCAGGTGGTTTGGGGGAGGGGGCAGGCGTGCGTATGTAGACAGGGATAAAACAAATGCGGCCAAGTTATAAAGACCAAACTCAGTTCCCACCCTCAAGGTGTTCACAGAAAAAGGTATTTCTCTTCCCATTTAAAATAGAAATATGCCATCAACATGCATCTTTGTAACACATGTAATGCAATCATAATCATACATACCTACATACCACTACATTACATATAACGTATAACAGAAAAATGCCATTAACGAGCAATTGAAGATAACCTACAGCAACACCAAAAAGGCTGCCATTTATTAAGGGCTGACTCTGCAGCAGGGATGCAGACACTGCCATAAAGAAGGGTTGAATCTGTCCCAGGTTATAAAGCTAGGTTTCGAACTCAGGGCTCTGTCTCTCCCAAAACTCGGTTCCTGACCCTGCCTCTTAGCAAAAAAAAAGTCCAAGATATTAGAAATAATATAGAAAACAGCACAGACATCTGAATATAAGATACATCTGAGGTATACATAAAGATCAAATTTTATGACTGCAGATTATGTAACTCTTATTTGCTCAAGAGTTTAATTTGAATTAAAGAAAAGAAGTCCATCAAGAAAATAAAATCAGGGGCGCCTGGGTGGCTCAGTCAGTCACACGTCCGACTTCAGCTCAGGTCGCAATCTCACGTCCCTGAGTTTGAGCCCTGCATCGGGCTCACTGCTGCCAGCGCAGAGCCCACTTCTGTCCTCTGTCCACCTCTCTGTGCTCCTCCCCCGCTCACACTCTCTTTCAAAAATAAACATTTAAAAAAAAAGAAAACCAAAAGGGAAAAGTTTGTATATAGACTATTGCAATTTATAACCACATTATGGACACAGTAAAAGGGTCAGCATCAAATTTCCAGTTTCCTCCTCAACAGGTCATCTTATGCTTAGATCAGGTCAGCAAACTACAGCCCCAAGCCAAACCTGGCCCTCTCGCGGTCTTTGAAAATAAAGTTTTATTGGAACACAACCTTGTCCATTCATTTATGAACAGGTCTACGAACGGCTGCTTTCCTGCTACAGTGGCAGAGGTGAATAACGATGAGAGAGAGAGTATGATCCCCAAAACCTAAAATATTTATTATCTGGCCCTTTACAGACAGTACGTCAGCCCCTGGTTTACATGAGAGCCATATAAGCTAGCCTCCTTAGCGCAGTAGCCAGCATGTCGGTCTCAGAAATGATAGCCACAGATGTCACAAGTAATAGAAAAATAATTAGCCTGTTCATTTCAGCTCTATTTAAGCTTTCTTACGAACTCTGCCTGATTTAAGTTCTCCTCCTTTGTAATTAGCGTCACTTAGAAGACACTAATGAGTTTCTGCATTTCCACAAGTATGTTCCCGTGTCAGTGATTTTCCACAGAGCGGGTCTCACTTCAGCTGCCCACTAATTCACCCTTCACAACACCATCACAAACACAGCCCTGACTAAAGCACATTTGCAGCCACCCCACACACACTCTCCCGCTGCTGCACACAATCTGCGAAGACACAAAGAAAAGATGAACATAGACAAAACAGCTGGCTGACAGGACTAAAGAATTTCTCAAACCCTGTTCGCCCTAGAACATCTCAAAGTGCCACTTAGGACCAAGAGAACCAGAATCACCTGTCTGCTGATTAGAAATGCAAACGGACGGGCCTCATCCCAGACCTACCAGGTGACTTACGCTCAAGTTTAAGAACAGAGTTGCTTTACTCACCTTGAGTGTGAAAAGGCTGATTCGGCCAGGCAGCTTATAAAACAGCCCCTCTCCTCCTCGGGAGTTGGAATGGAGCATGGCATTGAGACACGCGAGAGGGGACGTCCCGCTGTAAAACACACGAGGATGGATGAGGGTTACATAAACCTGTACGCCTACGGACTCAAAGACCTAACACCCTCTAACTCGTTCTGAAGTCAAGAAGAAGCAGAGCAAGACATAGAGCAGAAAAGAGCCCATGACAATTCCATTTTGAAAATAGTAAAGGAGCAACGAAGGAAATTCCCGTCAACTGCACCCAGACAGGACATGTTATGTCATTCCCTGGTTCCACACTAGACACCCCCTTAGCGCCTTCTGACAATACCGACCGAGTTCTTGAGAGCCTCAGAAAAAGTACACACGACTGTTCAAGCTCAGAGAGTTTTCTTAAACACATTACCCAGCATTTTCATTCAATTTTAATTATTGTAAACAAAGCCGTGTTTCCTCACCTCTGTATTCCAACCTGTACATATCGCGCGCAGAAGCTGCCACGTAACATTACGACACAAAGACCACAGAACCGATGGCAGCGTCCCAAGAAAACAAGCACGCCTTTTCATCCCCAGTTAAATATTTTCTAATAAGCACACAAAAGAAGACTACTTCATTTGCTTTTCCTCTGTTCTCAAGGGGAGAGGATGGGTTTTATTCTACATCTACCCAGGAGCCTTCACTTAAATTGGAACATAAAAAGAAACGTACGTCAAATGGGCTTGGTACCCAATAACGCTCAAACACTAAACCAAAAAAGAAAAAAATTATTAAGATACTTCACAGTCCCTGTGACAATACTTGCTTCCAAAACAATGATAACTGAGTTGGAGGCTACTTATTGAATCTTAAAATAGAACAGCTGTCGAAAACACAGACAGAAGTCCATTATTAACATTAACAAGTTTGGCACCCGCATGTTAGCGCTAGGGTTCACCTGAGCACCTTCTCTTCCCTCTCCCCAGTATGTGAAAAAATATATAAAGATCTTAAGTAAAGCCTCTTAAGATTTTTCAGAACCAGAGGCCTTAATTTATGCAGTGTTAAAAATAAATCTTGAGTCTAAAAAAGCCATTAAAAAAAAAAAAAACCCTATTACTTATTCTGCTTTGGAACACACTGGATGCTAAAAAAATTTTCACCAAGAACCTTCACCAATCTCTAAAAGGAACCTTAGGCAGAATCTGGAGTATCCGGTGGGTGTGCTAACGTCTCTGCTACGGGGGGGAAGGCATGCTGGCAGAGTCCTTCAGCAGAACGGTGACTCCTACACACTAGACCTCTGTCTACAAACTACAGAGCTGCTCACTCATCGCGAGCCACCATGACTGCGTCACTAATTCCTACCAGAGCAAGGAGCAGAAACGAGTTAAGGTTCTCAATCCCATCTGTCCCAAAGGGACTAATTTACCTTCTATAGGTACAGTGGTCCGACAGCAGTGCAGACGGCAGCATGATGGGAAATAGCCCATAAAAACAAAAATAAAGCACAATTATAACACCACACAGTGCACAGGTACCATTTAAATGAAGGTGATCTAGACAATCCTGGTCTTCCCTCCCCACAAACCGTCAACTCGAGACTCTTTGAACTGATGACTGGAAGTGAGGTTCTTTTGACCCTAAAAGGCCAATTTCAAGCAGCTAAAGCTTAACCAGCAAAAACATATATGTTTGTTCTAAGTCCCAAAAAGGGACACTGTGTTGTGCTCTCCTCTTTCACTTAAATTAAAAAAAAAAAAAAAAAACAAAACTAAACTAAAAACAGGTTGGGGTGAGAATGAAGAGAGAAAAGGATGAAAGACAGCCACTGATTTGCATGCCTGCAATTCCTCTGGTTTCTAACTTGTTGCTGCTTTAGGAAAACTGCATCACAGGAGAGTAATATCGAGGTCACTTTAAAATTCAGTACATTCCCTATGATAAATGGCTAGAATCAGTAGGGAGGAAAAAAAGGTCAGGAGGTGTTATAGTGACGAGACTACCCTTCTTTGATCCTAAAATAAAGGACTTCGGAGATACAGAAAGAAGGGCAGAAAAATCCAAAAAGGGGGAAAAAAAAAAAGAAGTTTTAAACAAGACCGAGCCTATCAGGGTCTGCCCCTTCTCTCTCACTGAAATACTCGCACTAGAGAGTACAAAAGGAAATGTGCGGATTCCTGACACGAAGAACACATTCCGTGTCAAGATGTAAAGAGCAAGAACAGAGCAAGCCGCTGCATCTCCAACAGAAACAAATGGATGTTCACCCGCCCCCCCCCCCACACTCGGAGGAGGCACCACCTGGGAGGCGGTTCCATACCAGCCAGGCTTGGGGCAGGAGCAGGGCGGAGAAGGCCTATGTGCACTCACTCATGTCACTATGTAGCTACAGAAAGACACAAGTCCTATGAAACCCTCATGCTGAGCAGCAACAATACATTGTTTAATAAACGCTGGCTGTTATTGTTAAAAAAAAGAACAATACAAACCTCATTTCCTTTAGTCCTTCTGCCTCTATGACCTGCAGAATCTGTTTTGGTGTCATTGGAGCATCCGAGTAGTTTTCCAGCACCTGAAGAAGGAACAGAAATGTTCTGATTTCAGTCTGTAATTTCCATTTGTATCAGTCGATATCGCTGGCTACAGTTCTGGGAGACACCACTGCTGCCGATCTAGTCCTTCCATAGCTAAAATTGCTTCAGCAACCAAATTACATATATATCTATCTAGTCGCTAAAAGTGACTGAAATTAGCATAAACGGTCTAATTCTTAATTCTAAAAACACACATCTTCTTAGCATACATGCTATGATACGTGGGTGGGGCCTTAGCAACCCTGGTTACTGTCTAACCTCACGTCGATCACATGACTAAACCACAGAATACATAGGGCCATACAATAAATGACAAGACAGAAATGCACTCAGATTTCCTCTCCCCAGGAAGTCCGTTTAGTAGCCATATTTCTAAGTGATGGTTTTCGCCACTGCATTGTGAAAGCCTGGTGTCACCTGCCACGGTACATCTTGCCATTTGGCGACCTGATGCTCTGATTCTGCATGATGGGGGCAGGAAAGCAACGGAGGACGGAGCGTCCCATTCATGTTAGCATCATCTGTAACAGGGTCGTGGCAGTAGCCTCTCAGCGAGCAACTGCAGGTCTCTCACGTGAGGGAGCAGAGAAGTTTCAGAACTGCTGTCCCTCTCAGGGGGAACAGTGACGGCAGAGGTGACTCCAAACCACACCAGCATCCTGCAGTCACTTGACCAACTGTAACGACTAAGCAGGCACCGCTTTGCCTCAAATAAGATGTGAAGCAGGAAGTCTGACGGGACTGCTGCTAAAGCTTCTCCCTCTGGAAGAACACGAGCCCCGAGCACTAATGGAAGTCCAGCTTCGGAGAGGGAGGTGCTGAAGTAAAGCCCCGATTTACCACGGTCCCATTGTTAACCTCTCTTTTCAGGTTTTACGTGCTCTTCAGGTAGGGTAGCGTTATCACCTCTTGTAGCTTCGCCTACCACCTATGTTCTGCTAACTCCCAAATACTTACCTCCAGCCTGGGCTTCTCCCCCAGCGTCTGACTCAAACATTCGGATCTGTACAGACTTTCCCCCTTGACCACCTGCTCTAATCTGTCTAACTGGCAACTCCAACTGATCTCCCCTCTTCCTCCATAGTCCCTCCCTTGATTGACAACCTATCTACTCACCTAATGCAGAAACCTAGGGAGCACTCCGCACTCTCGCCTGTCCCCCAGTTCCTTCCCTGACCCAACACAGCCCGTTCACTGATACTCCCGTAACCAGCTCTGCTTCCCTCAAATCCATTCCTCCTCCTCGGCCATCTTTCACCCAACAAATACATGAAATATTTACTTGTGCCAGGGACAATTCTAGGAATTCAACAGTGAACAAGACCGAATCCCAGCTACCTGCTATAGTCTGAGGTCGACCCAACAAAACCACCCTTAAACTTCTTCAAAAGCAACCTCATCACAGATCGCAAAAGCTGAAGCTTCTGAAGAGTTCACCACCTCACTGGAAAAGCACAGGCTCTAGAACCAGACAGACCTGGACTCAAATTCCAGTCTGATAAACTTGGGCAACTTACCTACCCAACCTGAGCCTAAGTTCCCCGACTTGTGACAGAAGGGTACTGATGTCTTTCTGTAAGTTATTAAACAGGTTAGAAATAACAGAAATCCTTCAGAATCTGGTGCCTCCCTGGCTCTCTCTCTCACTGCCAAACTGGTCCTCCACAAACTTCACGTTCCAACAACTATGTGTGGTTCTACCCAATTCCCACACTCTCCACCCTGTGCGCAAGCACATGTGGGTACGGGCTCACACGACTCCTATTTCTTGTCACCAGCTCCTGCTGACACCCTCTGCAATGGCCCTAACTTCCGCTCCCCCGTCAGGATTCAGTTTGGAAAGCACTTTCCTCCAGGAAGCCTTCTCTGATCCCTGCCGGGCAGTTAAAGGTTTCTTTTCAGTGTCCTCAGAGTCCACAACACATATAATTTACCTTCCAAAGTAGGGCACTTGTGAGTGAAAAGGAAAAAGCAGTCATAATTATGCCTGGACAACACGCATGAACCAGAATGTCTGTTTATCACCCGTACATCTGCGAAGGCACTTATCGAGCTGGTAGTAAAATGCAGCTCGTGGGTCCAGACCTTCTCCATTCCCTGGAGGCCGCAAGCTCCTCAGGGGCACACCTTATCCACCTCTGTATTCTAAGAATCTGACTAAGAGGCAAGTGAAAACAGGGTCCACTTGAACAAACCCACAATGACCCCTGGTTACAAGCTACTAATGCTCACTGCTACAGGTATCCCTTCTTTGATCCTAAATGTGAGCCGAGCTAGTCAATTTCTGTACCATAATTTTCATAAAAAGCATGACTCTGAAAACATCAGTTACCAATTATTGAAGCAGCAGTCAGGATGAGCCTGAGAATCTGAGACAGAGAAAACAAAATCTCTAAAAGGAAGTTACATCAAAAGATACAAAGTATTCACTTATTATAATTGTGTATGCCTCCAGCTTTTAGTACAAGAACAATTCAGCAGTGTTCTATTCCTAGTCTCTTTCCAGCACACTTTAAAAAAAAAGTATCTCTTCTCCTACTTCAAAGAGAAAAAAAATGTTTGATGTAAGAATGGTCAGTCATGAATCAAAGTGAAAGATAAAGAAGAGTTTCTCAAAGCCAGGGAGAATCCATTTAAGGCCATTCCATTTAAAGGGAAATCCCCTTGGCTATTTCTCCCAAACAAACTGTTCCTAACAAGCAGGAGGATTTACACCATCCGATCCTCTAAGGTCTAACCTCTTATATCTAGAAAAGACAATACTACAGAATGTTTGAAAGAAGAGTACCTACTTCTCGACAAGGTAATTAACATCTGCAAAAATCAATCTCTTGAGGTCTACTACCCTACTGAACTTTTCCAGGCGTCTCTTCTTGCCTACCAAAATCGTTTTTAGACGAGTTCCCCATATCACTCCAGCCACGAATCGAAGCGAGGTCAGGGGCAATATGAAACCGCCCAAAGCGAGTGCGCCTGATTGCCGTGGCACGCACTCCAAATTCACCTGGCCAATGAGTCAATCGATCTAACCAACTGCCTACCCCTACGGCTTTCTCCAGTCAAAACGCGCTCTGTCCAGCACAAGCTCTCACAAACTCTCCCGCACTCCATGGTGCAACGATTTTCTTCACATGGGGAGAGAACTCTAAAAAGTTACCCCCTACCCACCACCGAACGGTCCCATCCAAAGGGATAGAAAATTCTAACATGAAAGCAATATATGCACAATTATGCACCACGTTTCCATGTCTCTTTCACATGTTCAAGGGAACTACGAAGCAATTCCTATTCATAATTATTCTTTAATGAAGAGCCGTAAAACAAACAAAAAAAAAGGACAAAAAGAGAAAGAACTCGGACAACCTGACACGGAGCTGAGCCAATGGTCAAACAGAAATAGCAACCTGGATCCTGGAGCTTAGATCACATCACAGTAGGTTCAAGAACCTAAAGAGGCTGAACAGAACAGGGGACCCCAAATTCCTGAAGTCTTTCGTCTAGTAAGAGCCAACAGAGCTTTGAGACAAACTTCAAAATTCCATCAGAACATAAATAACACGGGATTTAAAGGTACTTCCACCCACCTCTGACAAGTAACTCTGACAAGCAAATTTCCTTTCGGTGCCCAGAATCATCGACACCTGCATACCAAGAACTCAGCGGAGAATTTCAATGAACACCCAAGGTTCAACCTCGTGGAAGGGGAAAGAGAGCAAACACACCCCTTGGCTCTCCCCTACTCTCCTTCATGCCTAAATTTGCTTCCAGGTGAAGCAAATCCTTAAAAATCCTAAAATTTCCAAGAGACCTCCTCAAAGACAGCCAAAAGCTTTCCATTTTGACCGACTCGAAAAATATTTAGGAACTTCGAAATCTTCAATTTCCATATGCCAAGCCAAAACCAGTTAACGGAGGCATGAGACTCGAACACACAAACAATCGGGTGCCCTTTCTGGTCACTGGGCAACAAGTGCCTGAAGACAGTCAGGAACGCCAGTGAAAATTCTCTTGTAAACCAAACAGCTGGAGTTCTCGAAGGTCAGTAACTGAGTTTTACACGCTCCAAGTAAGAAGGTGTACCACAGGTCTGTAACAACACTCCACACACAGCCATCTCTTGTCTGCGCCTTCGAGGCAGGAACCTCACTTCCCGAAATAAAGAAAAGATTAGAAGATGAAGCTTCATTCATCATTAAAAAGTCAATTACAGTAATTACATACAAACTACAGGGTGTCAAGAGAAAGGTACGCTATGCACACTACAACCCTGCTAGGTGACACCTGCGGAAGTGACTCTCTGGGAGAAGCGTGAACTATTACTATTGTCATCCGTGAGGTTTTAGGAGAACACGTCTCACGGCGTCTGAGCTTTGTGGGTGCAGATCCAACAGGAAGGGACTGCACTCACAAGTCCTCGGACGCCGGGAAAAAATTCACAGCCCTCGTCACCAGGCAGCTTCGAACACTCCAATTACTGTGCCCTTTGATAAGTTCTCCGTGAGCTGTAGCTTCACACAGAGATACTTGGTCTTTGTCCAACGCTTCACGTATGCACGCCCCAGCACACTACCGGCTGGAGGACGCGCACACGCATTCTCGGCGAAGTAGAGTCCATTCGGCCGCAGGAAGGAAAACGCTCTGGTCAGCGTTTCTCAGAGTGTGGTCTGGGGCCACCTGCACTACAGTCAACACAGGAACCTGGTTAAGGGGCAGACACTCAGGCTCCACTCCAGAAGCTCAGGCTCGGAAGACCTCGAGTAGGGCCCTAGACGAGCGTCCCGAAAACCCTCCCCGGTGTCCCAAGGCACCAAAGTTTGAGAACCACTACTCACGGTTCCAGCAGGGAGTAAGCACTTGCTTCCCTCCACACACCTGGTTTAAATCGGGAACGCTCAAAACGCCACTCGCGTCCTCAAAATTGGGGGTGTTTCCCCACCCCTGGAGTCAAATGCACCACCCCACGGCCCACCAGGAAGCGAGGGAGGAGCTTCCGACCCTTCCCGGAAACCTAACTCCCCCGGGTGCAGAAACGAAGCTTCCCCAGACCCCCAGACGCTGCCAAATAGTGGGGGAGGGGAGGCTGGGGCCCCGCCGCCCAGAGGGGGAGGAGTCGGCCTGCCAGCTCGCCCCTCCGCAGGAATTTAGGGGGTGGGGGAGCTGCAGAAAAAGGCGCCACAGCCAACCGGCGGGGGACCTCTCCCCACCCAACGCCAGGCGGTGGGGGTGGGGGGGGGTCCCGTTCCTTGAGAAATTGTGGCCCCGCCCCCTCCTGCAGTGGGCAGGGCTTCGCCCCTCCCCCTCCCGGCGGAGGGGGCTCGACGAGCCCACCCCCCCCCCGCGTCCCCCACTGAGCCCCCTCGGCGACCCGCCTCACCAGGCGCGCGGCCTCGGCCCACGTGCGCTCCTTCTTCCTCTTCTGTTTGTCCTTCATCCTCCTCCTCCCCGGCGGCGGCGGCGGCGGCGGCGGCTCCACGCGGGACCTCCGGGCGGGGCGGGTGGCGACGGCGGCGGCGCGGGGCTGGGGCAGCGACGGCGGCGGCGGCGGCGGGGGGCGCGTGGCGGCGGCGGCGCGCGAGGACTCGGGTGCGGCCGGGGAGAGGGGGCGGGCGCGCGGGGACCGGCTGGCGCGAGACCGGGCGCGAGGGCGACGATGGGGGAGGGGTGGCGGCGGCTCCACGCGCCCGCGCTGCGTCAGTCGCCCACGGCGGCGGCGGCGGCGGCGGCAGCAGCGGCGGCGGCAGCCCCGCGATCGCTAAGGAATGCGGCCGCTCCGCATAACCATGGGGTCAGAGGTCACGGCTCCAGCCTCCGCTTTCCCGCTCTGCTGAGGGACCGAGACAGGACTGGCGGCGGGGCGGGAAGGCGAGACGCGGCTTTCCCTTCGGCGCCCGGGTGTGTGCGTGTCTGCCGTGGGTGTGTGTGTGTGTGAGTGTGTGTGAAGAGTGAGGAGGGGGAGTGTGGGGTTTTTTTTTTTTTGAACAAAAACAAACCGAAAAGGCGGCTGGGAATTGTAGTCCCGACCGCCTCTCCGGCCTCCCCCGCTCCGGAAGAATATGGCTGCGTGAAGCGCTTGGACCACACTTCCCGGCGTACCTCTCGCGGCCCCTCTTTTCCGCCCTCCCCTCCCTTCCTCCGCCTCGCGCAAACCTCGGTAAAGAAGGGGCACTGGCAGTCGTTCGGGGAAGAGACTGGGCGGAGTCTCGCGAGGTGCGGGAACTGGATGCGAGCCGGAGGCATTCTGGGAGGCAATGCTGGGAAGGGGCGGCGGCTGGGCTCCCCAGCCACACTTAACCCCTTCGGCGCTTTTCGCCTCCGGGCCCCCGGGCGGTTAAGGGTGAGGATGGAGAACTGGTAGCTCGATTCCCAGCGCCTACTTTGTGCCTCTCCCCGCCTAACCGGTTCTCACTGACACTTCAAAAAGATGACAAGGGGCAGGACTTTCCCTTTTGGTCCTTCCCTGAATGACTCACTGCCGCATAATAATAAGACAATGAGACACTCATACCAGTAAAACGGTTATTCCACGCTTGATGGCCCTAAACAGTTCCCCATTTCCTCCTGTGCTTTCATGCCGCTAATGCCGCTATGTGTTTGCAGAAGCTGCACCCGCCGCCTAGAGTGTTCTTACCACTTGGCGAACTTGATGCTGATGAAGGGTAAAGAACTTGGACTTTGGGGCCGTACCGACCAGAATGCACTTGAGGCCTTCTTAGAGACAGTCACCTGAAGAGAACACAAGGCCCTGGAGTCGAAAGTGGACAGACCTATGCTGGAATTCTGGCTAGGCCATTCCCTGGGGTTCGATCCAAAGCTAGGGGCTCAGCCTCTCTGAGCTTCGATTTTCTCATCTCCAACATTAGTCGAATAATCCCTCAGAGCACCAGTGGGATTAAAATGGACATAAAACACATGGCAGTTTGGATGAAGGTGTGAAGGGGGACTTTTCACATTAGGTCCATATAATCTGGCTCCTAGCATCGAGCAAGTGTTGAATGATTAATGAAATGAAATGAGGTCGGGGGTACCCAGCACGTAGGGTTTTGGTACCTATTTGTCCAGAGGGGGTCCTAAAATCAGTCCTAAACTGGATTAATGAGCAGCTCGTAAATATTAGGGAGGCAGGCTAATTGGCCAATCAGTGGCCACAGTTGAAAGGTCCCCCCCCCCCCCCCCCCGGGTAAGGAAATAACCTTCCAACCCCGGATGGCAGCACCAGTGCTTAGAGGAGATCAATCCTAACACCACAGAATTCAGTGCTCCTGCTTTCATTCTCAATCACACGCAAGGTGTTCATGTCCAATAAACGAAACACTGCAAAGGGACTAGACTGTAGGGGCGCCTGGGTGGCTCAGTTGGTTGGGCGGCCGACTTCAGTTCAGGTCATGATCTCACAGTCTGTGAGTTCGAGCCCCGCGTCGGGCTCTGTGCTGATGGCTCAGAGCCTGGAGCCTGCTTCAGATTCTGTATCTCCCTCTCTCTGCCCTTCCCCTGCTCACACTCTGTCTCCATGTCTCTCAAAAATAAATAAACATTAAAAAAAATTAAAAAAAAAAAAAAAGGGACTAGACTGTAGAAGGTGAAATGAAATCTCTCCCCCTCCTTACTTCACCCCAAGAAGGGGACAAGGAAGAACCACCCCCTACCACCACTGCCCAAAAATGGTTTGACCTGATTTTTTTTTTTCTTTTACAAAGTCTGTTTCTTTAACCTGCAGCGGCCACAGTAACCTTTGACAAGTCATCTGGCTTGTTTCAGATGTTTCCTTCTTGAGGAGCTTCGCCCTCCTCTGATCTCCAAGGAGTAGCTAGAGAAGATTCACTCAGATTTACATGTTTAGGGGCGCCCTGGCTCAGTTGTTTGAGCATCCGACTCTTGATGTCAGCCCAGGTCATGGTCTCGTAGTTCGTGAGTTCAAACCCCGCTTCGGGCTCTGGGCGGACAGTGTGGAGCCTGCCTGGGATTCTCTCTCTCTCTCTCTCTCTCTCTCTCTCTCTCTCTCTTCTTTCTCTCTCTCTGCCTCTTCCCTGCTTGTGCTCTTTCTCTCTCTCTCAAAATAAATAAACTTTTTTTTCTTTTAATTTTTTTTAACGTTTTTTATTTTATTTTTGAGGGACATAGAGACAGAGAGTGAGCAGGGGAAGGGCAGAGAGAGAGGGAGACACAGAATCTGAAGCAGGCTCCAGGCTCTGAGCCGTCAGCACAGAGCCCGATGCGGGGCTTGAACTCACAGACTGTGAGATCGTGACCTGAGCCGATGTCGGCCACTTAACCGACTGAGCCACCCAGGCGCCCCAAAATAAATAAACTTTAAAAAAAATCTTTAAAAAAAATAAAATTTACATGTTTAGCACAGGCCCTGTGGTAGGCAGAATAATGCCTTCCCCAACACACAGCTTCAAAACTATGCCCCAGTCCCGGGCCCCTGTGAATATGCTACATTCCACCCCAAAACCGACTTGGAAGACAGAATGAAGGCCTGGAAAACAGCAAGATTCTCCCAGGTTATTTGGGCAAGCCCAGTGTAATCACACACACCCTTAAAAGCAGCAGCAGAAGGCAGAAGAGGAATCAGCTGTGAAGCTTGAGAGGGACTCGACCCAGGGTTGCTGCCTTTAAAGGGGGCCACGAGCCAGGGAATGTAGGCCAGCCTCTAGAAGCTGCGAACAGCCCTGCCAGCAGGTAACGCGGCCTCTAACCAAAGGTCAAGGCACAGAATTCTCACGACCTGAATGAGCTCCCGAGCAGGGTGACCCCTCCCGCCAAGTCTGCAGAAGGGAATGGAGTTCTGCCAACACCTCAATTTTAGCTGTATCAGAGAACCCACTGACCCATACTACGCACGGACTTCTGGCCCACCAAAAGCGTGAGTTATAAATGGATGTTGTTCTGAGCCACTAAATTTGTGGTAACTTCTCACAGTGGCACAAAAAAAAAAAGAAGCTAATACACTGGAAACGACTTTAATTCTTTCAGCCAATACTGACTGGCTCTCACATTTCGGTCAAGCCACAGGGGGATCCAGATGTGACTATTTCAAGGTCTCTGCCCTTACAGATTTAAGCAGAAACTGATGGCATCATAGTTGAGTGTGCAAAGAGCAGGTTCAGAGAATTGTACAAGATAATGCGTTAAAAATGAACGTCAGTACTGTGATTTTCTTTTTAAAGCGAATGAGATTCACGTCTATTCTGTTATCAGAAGCACCAAAAAACAACCTATACGGGGTTTTTTTTTTTGGGGGGGGAGGGATGTTTTTCCGTTTTTATCACAGTGCTTTCGTTACAAATTATCTTTGAAGTCAACATAGGTGCCACCGGGCAGTATAAGATAAACAGGGCTGTCTTCAACCCTGCTCTGTTTGGGGATGAGTCACTGTTTTCAAACGGCACAGTTATGAGCAAAGCACACATTCAGGAATTTGAATCACACACACAACCACCAGCGGACTCAGGAATTCCCGAAAGGACACCCCTGAGCCCCGCCGTGAGATAAGGCGTTGCCACGAGCTCTGGACTTCAGCTGGCCTGGGTTCGAATCTTCTTGCGGTTCCTCTCTAGCTGACTGGCCTTGGTCGAGTTCTGACACTTCTCAGGGACTCAAAAGGTGGCATAAACTCAAAGGGTGGAATTGGGAAGAAACAGGATCTTTGTAAAGTGACTTGCACACAGTAGACTCACGAAACGCCAGCTCTCTCTGCCTCGGAGAAGCTTGAGAGTCTAAAGTCTAAAAAGTGCCTCCTTTTTCTGCTTCAGTGAACTAAGTTCTGAAACAGCTTTCCACTCAGTGTTCTCTCCCAGTAATTCTGACCCTGTTTTCAAATGAAGTTGAGGCTCAGAGGTCGAATTACCTCCACTAGGTTCCAGATGATTAAATGAGACCAACCTACGAAACTTCCAGAATCGCGGATGATCGGCAAATGTGTATCTCTTCTGGTCCCTCCCACATTTCACTTCCTTGTAGGAGTTTTGGCTTACTGTCTGTATTCTTGTTAGCGCCTTTTTGGGTCCATCATCATTCCCCCAACATCCGGCACAGTCTCCATACATGGCAGGCACTCGGTCTGTTGAATGACCTTCCTCGATAATCATTCTATTGGACAGAATCCCTGAGGATTAAGTTCCCACTGAACTGTTTCCCCTAAACAGTTATCTGGAAGGTGCCGAGCAGAACTGGGAAAGACCGAGGCCAAGTTTCACCCACAGGTACTTATGCAAATTGTCAATAATGCTTGGGAATAGAGACTTCATGACCTCACTGTCGTCTTTAGGCACAGAATCTGCCCGCATCATGGGCAGCCCTGACTCCGTTTACCTGCCCTTCACCATCGCTTAAATCCACTCCTGTTTTTCAGTCTCCCGGGAGGCTGAAAAAGGTGTTTAAATTCCGATATTCCACCAAAATGTGAATGACGGTTACTTCTGTGTTGTTAAGACTGAGGTCAGATTTTGGGTTTCTTTCTATTTTTTTCCCTACAAAGTATGACATTTTTTTAATTGGAAAAAAATTTTTAATTTAACCACAAAACAGAGCATTTAGATGGTGATGGCAGATGTAATGGTTTTCACTTCTTTATGCTTGTCTGTATTTTCCAAATCTTCTAGAATGAGTATGTGCTACCCATATACGAGTATGTGGAAATAATAAAAATGTTCATGCTCAACACTGAGGGAAGTTTTTTCTTTTCTCTTTTTTTTTTAATTTTTTTTAAATGTTTATTTCTTTTTGAGAGAGAGACAAGAGTGCAAGCAGGGGCGGCGCAGAGAGAGAGGCAGACACAGAACCTGAAGCAGGCTCCAGGCTCTGAGCTGTCAGCACAGAGCCCAACATGAGGCTCGAACTCCTGAATCGTGAGATCATGACCCGAGGCAAAGTCGGCTGCTTGACCGACTGAGGCCCCAGGCGCCCTGTGAGGGAACATCCTTAATAATAATTCTTTCTTTCATTTTACTTAAAAAAAGATTTGTGGGGAGCACCTGGGCAGCTCAGTTGATTAAGTGTCCAATTCTTGATTTTGTCTTGTCATGATCTCTCAGTTCACAGGATCAAGCCCCGTGTCGGGCTCTGCACTGACAGTGTGGAACCTGCTTGGGATCTCTCTCCCTCTCTCTCTGCCCCTTCCCCAGCTCATGCTCTCTCTCTCTCTCTCTCTCTAAAAATAAATAAACTTAAAAAAAAAGTGGGACCCCCCCAAATGGCCTCAAAAGATGATCTGACCTAGTTTTTACCAAAATTGTGGGAAATATCAGCCCCCAGCCAGATTCTTTAATGTTTTCAAGCAGAGATTTCAGGAGCTCATTAAGGAACTAGTCCCAATTTTTAATCTCTCTCAATGCCAGAGAGATACACTCCTTCCTACTATAAACCTTTCTGGTCTCAGTGTAAACTTAAAGTGCATTTTAACACCAAAATTCTTTTTTTTTTTAATTTTTTTAATGTTTATTTATTTTTGAGAGACATAGAGACAGAGCGTGAGCAGGGGAAGGGCAGAGAGAGAGGGAGATACAGAATCCGAAACAGGCTCCAGGCTCTGATGAGCCATCAGCACAGAGCCCGATGCGGGGCTCGAACTCACAGACGTGAGATCATGACCTGAGCTAAAGTTGGCCACTTAACCAACTGAGCCACCCAGGTGCCCCTTAACACCAAAATCCTAACAGACGTGGTGCTAATGTGATGATTGGCTTCTTCTTTTTCAATGTTTTATAATGAAAACAGTTTACACCCTGCCCCCAATGGCTATTCTTCTTCCCCTTCTTCAGTCATTGCTAATGTCTGTGTGTGAAGTTGAGGGCTTAGATAAGTGGCTTTCACAGCCTCGGCTGTATCAGGGCCAGTAAAGCAAAGGAACTTTCTCAAAATCCCACAGTTAGCTGTGCTGGAGTCAAGACTTAGACCCAAAGTCCTCATTCCAAACTCTTTCTCAGGCACTGGTAGCCAGCCTCCAAAATGGCCCCCCAATGATTCCCAACCCTGATTATTCATGTCCTTTTTAGGCCCCACTTGGAAGAGGGCTGAACTGTGGACCCGAAGGATATTTTGGAACCAAGTGTGTGTGGCTTCTGGGGCTGGGTCATAGAAGACATCGCAACTTCCGCCTTGATCTCTTGGATAGCGCCCTCTAGAGGGAGCCAGCCGCCATGTTAGGAGGACACTCAGGCAGCCCCTACGGAGAGGTCCACGTGTCAGTAGCCCCCCGACGAGCTTTCAAATGACTTCAGCCCTAGGCAACAACTTGACTGTAACCTCGAGAAAGATCCAGAGCCAGAATCACCCAAATACGGTATGCCTGCATTCCTGACCCACGGAAACTGTGCGAGATCATGAATATTTACTTACTGTTTCAAGGCACTAAGTGTTGAGACAATTTAGGCACTGAGTTTTGAGACAATTTGTTACACAGCAGTAGATAATTAATACGGACATAGTACCTCCTTTCTAAGTGGTTCTTAAATTTTGTAAAGTCTACTGAAAAGCACGGGACCCTCTTTCCAGATAAATAGTACGCAGACCCAGCAGCCTAGGGCCTGACCCAGAGTGGGGGCTCTTAGGTTGTTGAATGGCTTCATTCAAGCAGGACTGGGTGCTAACGCTGGTCTGCAGTGGAGGGGGAGCGAGAGAGGGGTGCAGAGTCATCTGGATGCCCCCTTACCCCTTTCCTCAGCAAGGCTTTCCCCACCGCCCCAAACTCATGGAGTCTGACACACTCCCATAGTGCCCAAGGCTTCCTGCAAACTATAATGAGGAAAAAATAGAACTCATTCTTGATACTGATGATGAGTTCTTCATGTCTGCCCCCGAATTAGACAGTCAGGCAGATGGGGTTAGGGATCGTAGGCCTATTTACTGCCCTGCCTAAAATCCAACTGTAAAAACAGATGCACTATTTTCCTAATAAAAAGGACGTAACATTTACTGACCGTTGACCACATGCCAGATCCCATCCGTGGACCTGCTACGCGTCACTTCAGCTCATCTTCACAAAAATACCGTAAAGTAGTACCACTCCTATCCACGTGATACAGATGAGGAAGCAGAGGTTCAGAGAGAAAAAAAAATAACTTGCCCAAGATCACACAGCTAGTGAGCGGCTGACCTGGGATTCAAGTTCAAGCTGGCTGAATGAAACCAAGCTCTGTGAATTTAGCCATTTGGCCCTACTGCCAAAAAATGTTTGAGGAAGATTAATGAGTTGGGACTTGTTCTACCAGATATTAAAACGCATTCAGTGGCTATGCCAACTAAAACAGTGCAATTTTTACAAAAGAAAAAAAAAACAGACCAACTAAACTGAATAGAGTACAGAAATAGAACCAAGTGTATAAGGAACTGCAGTGCATAATAAAGGTAACGTTTCAAATTGATGGAGAAAAGATGGAAGGCAATCTACAGAACAGGACCACTAGGTAGGCATTTGGAGAAAAATGAAACTGGAACTCTGCCCCACTTCTTAAATCTACATCCCACCTAGATCAAAGGTTTATATATCATGAAAGAAATAATGAAAGTATTGGGAGAAAAGAAACAAGAGGCTATTTTTATAATTCTGGAACTGGAACTATTTCTAAGCATGTTGTAAAAGTTAAAAAAAGATCCATCAGGTAAAACCGATAGATTAGAATCCATAAAATTAAAAGTGCATACGCAGCAACAGAATACCATACACAAGGTTAAAGACAAACGATGAAGTGGGAAATATTTGTCACATATACAATAAAGAGTTAAAACAGAATTGTTTTGTTTTAAATGGGCTTCACGCCCAGCGGGGCTTGAACTCACGACCCTGAGATCAGGACCTGAGCAAGATCACAAAAGTCAGATGCTTAACCGACTGAGCCACCCAGGTGCTCCTGTAATAAACAGAAGTCTCACAAAGTCAAGAGTTAACACCTCTACAGGAAAATGGTCAAATAACAATGGCCTAAGCAGGCAGTTAAGAAACGGCAAATGGAAACAAATACTTGAAGAGATTGTCAGTCTCATTAGTAATCCTGTTAACTAAAGGACTAAGATAGCATTTTCCAGGAGACTAGACTGGTAAAGGTTAAAAAGACTGGCAGAATCCAGTGTCACCAAGGAAGGGTAGGAGAAGGACAAGCACAATTTCTGCACTGCTGGCAGGAGTGCAAATTCAAATTCACACAGTCAGACTGAGAGGCAGTTTAGCAATATGTAACCGGATTAGAATCGGAAAACCCTTTGATCTGGCAATTCGCTTACAGAGATTCATCCCAGAGAAGAAATTAGGCAAGTGAATCTGTATACGAGTACCATGATCTATGTACAAATTTGCTTAATACGGCACTGGATAAAAGAGTAAGAATCTGGAAATGACTTCGGTGACTTATCAATAGTGTGAAATAAATTCTGGTATTCCATAAAATAGATGGCCAGACAGCCATTAAAAATGATCACATAAGTCTATCTATATTTGTTAACTGGGCATATGTCCCGAACACGTTATTGAGTAAAAACAGGACAGGCGAGTACTACGAACCCATGACTATCAGGGAGATCAAACTAAAAGTTTGGATAAGGAGATATCTAAAAGATTGGCCAGCAGCTAGCTATGGTTAATGGGAATTTTTAGTGATTTGTCATTATTTCCTTAAATGTCTCTGGACTGTCTGAATTTCGTGCCATCAGAATATATAATTCTTATCATCCGAATATTCAATAAAGATCACTGCGTTTTGATCTAAAAAGAGCACTTAAATTCTATTATACAGCCTAGAAACTTCCATTATCACATTTATTCCCTATCGCAACCCAACAAGGAAGGTATTATCCAATCATTTTACAGAAAAGGCGGCAACTCGAGGCTCCGAAAGGCTAAGCAACTTGGGCTGGATGCATCAGAATGTGACCGTAGTTCTGGCTGACACACGGAGCTCTTTCCATGATGCGGCACTATTACTGATGACTAATTTTGCTATTGCTATTTAATAATGTATCCCTCTTTTTTTTTTTTAATTCGAAGATATCTTTTTCTTTTTTTTTTTTAATATTTATTTATTTTTTTGAGAGACATAGAGACAGAGCGTGAGCAGGGGAAGGGCAGAGAGAGATGGAGGTACAGAATCCGAAGCAGGCTCCAGGCTCTGAGCCATCAGCACAAAGCCTGATGTGGGGTTCGAACTCACAGACCGTGAGATCATGACCTGAGCTGAAGTCGGACGCTTAACCGACTGAGCCACCCAGGCGCCCCGATGTATCCCTCTTCCTACGAACCTAGTAAGTGCCAGGCACTTGATGGATGTTTTCTTTGCTCCTTCCCACAACTCTGAAAGCAGCAGGGTTGGCATTAACCCTCCCACCAAGGTGGACTACTTGCTGCTGGTAAAAAGCGCTAACCCAAGCTTACCCGGCTCCAGAAGCTCCCTGCTCCGTGTCGCCCCATGTCTGGCTGGTCTAGTAGCCTACCGTCTTCACCTTGTGACATTACTTGCCCTGAGGTCTTTGCTCCGCCATGCGTCCTCGTATCTCCATGTTCGATGGGGCTTAAATACAGATTATGCTTTTGACCAGAATGCAAATGTTTACTTTCAGCATGTAGTACTGAAGCAAGAACGTGGTGACGTCTTAGTTCGGCCTTTAACTTCATCATGGAGCTTAGAAGCCTTCGGGGAGGTCCTCCCGGCAGCATAAAACCACGGCAGCCATATTCCTCCACCGTCTGGCTCTCCTCTGCCTGGCCTCTGGGCTCCCTCCACCCTCCCTCCTGACCGCACCCCTACCGCTTCAGAGCCCCAGCATCCAGCAAAAGTGCACGTTGGCTTCATGCTGACTGAAAAGAAGAAGGAAGAAAGCTCTACAAGGATTTCAAGCAGGCAATTCGAGAGCGGCCTTGGAGGCCGAGGGAAACTGAATTGAGCAGAGATGAGGGAAAGCTTAGATGAAACAACAGCCTCACAGCCTGTCACCTGGAGACCTACCTCTAGGCTGTGCCCCCGCCTGGCTTTACAAAGTGCTTTCACTCAGTGACTGGAATAGCTACCATTCACGGAGTGCTCGCCACGGGCCAGGCACCAGGTGGTTGACGGATCCTCTTTTCATGTGTGTTTTATTTATTGGGATTATTATGACCCTCATGGTTATGATTTACTGTCTGCCTCTCTCCTCTAGGTCCATACAGCTCTAGGAGGGCACGACCTTTCCCTGTTGTGTTCACAACAGTGCTTGGCACGTAGGTGCTCAGTAGGTCACGAAATTCTCCACAGAGCCCTGTGAAGTGAGAAGGACTTTTACCCCCACTTTACAGATAAAGCAACTCACGGCTTAGACGAAACAAGTGACTCTGGCAAAGGCACAGATGCAAGAAGAGGACGGCATGAAAAACAGACCCGTGGATTCTCTCCCTCCATTAGCTCTGCGACCATCTGGATTGAGACACGTCCGTTGGCTCCTTTGGTTAAGCGTCTGACTTCGGCTCAGGTCGTGAGCTCACGGTTCGTGGGTTTGAGCCCTGCATCGGGCTCTCTGCTGTCAGCACAGAGCCCGCTTTAGATCCTCTGTCCTCCCCTCGCTCTCAGCCCCTCCCCAACTCGTTCTCTGTCTTTCCAAAAAAAAATATTAAAAGGATAATAATAAAGGGGTGCTTCAGTGGCTCAGTGGGCTGAGTGTCCAACTTCCGCTCAGATCATGATCTCGAGGTTCCTGAGTTTGAGCCCCAGCATCGGGCTCTCTGCTGTCGGTGCAGAGCTGGCTTTGGATCCTCTGCACTCCCCCCTGTCCCTTCCCCGTTGGTTCTCTCTCTCTCTCTCAAAATAAATAAATAAACTTAAAAGGAAAGAAAGGAAGGAAGGAAAGAAGGAAGGAAGGAAGGAGGAGAGAGAGAGAGAAAGAAAGAGGAACAAAGAAAGAGGAAGAAAGAGAGAGAGAAAGAAAGAAGGAGAGAGAAAGAAAGAAAGAAAGAAAGAAGGAGAGAGAGAGAGAGAAAGGAAGAAAGAAAGAAAGGAAAAGAAAAAAAGAAAGAGGAAGGAAGGAAGGAAGGAAGGAAGGAAGGAAGAAAGAAAGAAAGAAAGAAAGAAAGAAAGAAAGAAAGAAAGATCCATTCCGAGCCTGACGTTAGAAGTGAGAAGTCACCACCTGCCCGCAGGACTCTTTGACTGACTAACCACGGTAACAACACTGCGACAGTTACCATTTGCTGAGCACTTGCTCCCGACCAGGCACTGTTCCCAGTGACTCACGGCAACTTAGAAAGTACTCGCAATGACCCCGTTTTGACTGCTGAGCGATCCCAGGCCCCAAGGGGGTTCACTGTGCCATAACAACAAAGCCAGTCGACGGGGCGTCCAGGAGTCACAGGCCCGGTGCCACCCCGGCCAGCACCGCCCACGTTGCCTCCGTACGCGATGAACCAGGAGCCGGAGCGGCGGGGTGGGCTGGCGTCTCCGGAGCAGACCAAGGGCGGGACCAGTTGGCTTGGCCCGTTAGGCATGTCTTCATGGGTCTCTTCATGTCCTCTTTTTCAAAAACCTCACAGTCGCCCCCTGGAGTTATAGATGAGGCAAATGGGGTTCTGGGACCCTGAAAGAGCCAGGCCTGGACTGAAGAGAGATGAGCGGTGGCCTGAGGCTCTGCGGTTGGGAGCAAAGTCGCTGCTAATGGGCCCTCTGTGGGTGATGAAAAATGTTTTAGAATGGATGGTGGTGGGGCGCCGGGGTGGCTCAGGCAGTTAAATGTCCGGCTTTGGCTCAGGTCATGATCTCACAGTTAGTGAGTTCGAGCCCTGCTTCCGGCTCTGTGCTGACGGCACAGAACCTGCCTCAGATCCTCTCCCTCTCTCTCTGCCCCGCCCCCACTCATGTTCACGCTCTCTCTCAAAAGTAAATACGTAAACATTTAAAAAAAAAATTGATGGTGGTTGATGGCCCCATAGCTCTGTGAATACACTAAAAATGGGTGAACTGTGTGGTAGGTGAATCATACCGTTATAAAGTCTTTTATTCTGAAAGGGGGGAGGACACATGGAAGGAAGTGGCAGTGGTGGAAGTTCCACTGGCTTCAGATCAAACACCCTGGAACCACTGGTACCACCGGCCGCCTCTTCTCGTCTCGCTGCTCACATCCGGTTACCAGCAATCAACCCACACCCTGAGGCGCCAACCTCTCCTCCCCCCTCCCGTCGCCTGGCTCCAGTCATGGTCCCTCCCCGCAACTACCGCACCCCTTCGGGCAGTCCCTCCCCTTGCCCCTTGCTCCCTGCCTGTTCTCTCCAAAGCTGCCAGCGAGACCCTTCTAAAAGCATTCCTGTCAGATTTGCCTCTTCTGCTCAAAAGCCTCCAATGGTCTAAAAAATATAATTCGCTTACAATTCAGGACTGAGCCAGGGCCAACCTCACTGCCCACCGGCCACTCTTGCCTCCTTGCTGTCCTCAAACACGCTCCCACGTCCGGGCGTCTGCACCATGCTTCCTTTTCCCTGGAATACTCTTCCTCCAGGAGCAGATACCCACAGGCTTGCTCCCTAATTTCAGGGAGCTCAGGGCTCCGCTCCAATGTAACGTCGCTGTTGCAGAGAAGCCTTCCCTGACTTCCCAATCTCCCCCAACAATCTAAGCCAGCACCTCTCCTAGCCTGGCACCGGCTAACCCCTGACCTGCCTTGTCTTCCTTCGGAGCACGTCTGACACCGACATAACACATACTTCTTTTTTGTTTAAGTAAGCTCTACCCCCAACGTGGGGCTCGAACTCACCACCCTGAAATCGAGACATTGCTGTACCAACAGAGCCGGCCAGGTGCCCCAACACAGACTCCTTTGTTAACCAGCCGTCTCCACCACGAGAGGGTGACATCCTGGGTGCAGGGGCTTTATCCTGGATCCCTAGGACCAGAACAATGCCTAGAACACAGTAGATACTCAAAAAATGAAGAAATTGACCTAATACCAAACCTCTGGCTTCTTTCGCCACCCCTCAGATAACCCAGCAAAGAGACTGATCACTGCATTTAGTATGCTCCTTACTTGAGGCGCCTGGGTGGCTCAGTCAGTTAAGCATCTGACTTCGGCTCAGGTCATGATCTCATGGTTCGTGAGTTTGAGCCCTGCATCCGGCTCTGTGCTGACAGCTCAGAGCCTGGAGCCTGCTTCAGATTCTGTGTCTCCCTCTCTCTCTGCCCCTCCCCTGCTCATGCCTCTCTCTCTTTCTCTCTCAAAAATGAATACACATTAAAACATTTTTTAATATACTCCTTACTCAAATCTGTGACACACCCCCCTCCCCCGCACCGCCTCAGAGGTGCCACTGACCACCTTGAATGGGACTTATTTGTACGTGGCAGCATTCCCTACCAGACTGGGAGCTCTGGAAGGGCAAGGCCCTGAGCTATTGCCCATGACCCCGAGCGCAGACTTGAATGAATAGTAGACGGCCATCTTTGGTTGACTGGACAGAGAGAAATGTCAAAACCAACAGCAATTTCTCGGTTCTCAAATGCAGCCAAGGGACCGCCCCCCTCCAGCCCACCGCACTGAAAAATGCCTCCATCCCATTCCTAAGAAAGGAAGACCTTGAAGTCAAGTTCAAGTGCGTCTTGGAATTCCTTGGGTAGCTGGGCCAGGGAAAGCTCCCTGCAGAATGGAATTCGCCAGCCGAGCCCAGAAAACCTGTGTGAACAGCAGGTAAACTTAGAGCAGCACTTAGTGAAATTGCTTTGTTATCTCGAAGGGAAATAACAGCATGTGAGGCTGGCTTAAGGAGAAAACGCTCAAGTATAAATAGGGCCATGTTTCACACACAGGCTCGCGCGTGCGCGCGCGCACACACACATGCGCACACACACACACACAGGCTTCCGAGGGTTCTCTGTCTGCAGGCTGTGCCGTGGAGTCGAGACGCTTCCCAGCCCAGTTCTCGTTCTCATTCCCATCACTCTCGGGTACCCCAGTCACCAGGAACTCCCCAGCAGCGCCTTCGTATTATTCCCTTTGTCCCGCATGCTCCTCCCTCCTTCCCAGGTGCGAGAAACCCTGCCCATTTTCACAGAGCACGGCTCACAGGCTGCCTCCTTTGCAAAGCCTTTCCCCACCCCTCCTTCCTGGAGTGCCTCACCTCTTCCTCTGACAGAAAAGCGGCTGTAGGTGTCAGTACACGCTGAACCATCCAAGTCCTAGAAGCGTCAATTTGGAGACTACAGGACATGCCCTCAGGGAACCTACTGTCTAGTGGGGGTGGGGGGAGCCCAAAGCAAAAAAATACATAATTGTAAGTTGGGGAAAGGGCTGAGAGGCAAACGAGGTAAGATGGTACCCCACGGCCAGGTGAAGATGGGGGGGAAACCAGAATGGACGCTTGGGGAAGGTTTCTTGGAACAGGGGTCATTAAACTGCTACCTGATGGAAGAGGAGGAGGCAGCCAACCAGAGTGGGGAGAAGTTTCCAGAAAGAGGGCACAGCACATGTGACGGTGCCAGGCCATGAAAGCAGTTGGCGTAACCAAGAAACCAAAAGGAGGGCTTGTGTGGCTCCAGCTTCAGGGGGGCTGGGAGAGGGGTACGAGGAGGAGGAGGCCTTCCTGTAGGTCCTAACTGCGTCCTCAAAGGGAAAGGGCCCAGGTACGTTCTCCTCCCCATCTCCAGTGCCGGGCAAGACTCGCGGCACAAAACAGGCATTCGACAAGTTCCTGAGGGCTACGCCGCCCCTGGAGATGCGGGTGAGCGACCTCTCTCTCGGCCCTTTCCCCCACTCCAAGAGCAAGTCCCCAGACGGCTCACCTAACTGAGGCACCCGGCGACGGCCAACTCCAATTCTGGTGATAGAAAACAGAGGACAAAACGGGAGCGGCTGCAAGAGCTACAGTTATGTCCTTGACAAATGCCACTGACAACCCAGTCGACTGATGTGACCACCACGTGGTCCTGGGAAACCAGATTCTTCAATCAGATGGCAACTCTGGTACAAGAGGGCTTGCCAGAATCGCATGCCCAAGACTTAAGCCATTAGTGTGAAGTTCAGAACAGTTTCCAGAGCGAACTGTTCTCATTATTCATAGCACTCCTGACAACAAAATAAATAAGTTTGCCCCTCCATTCAACAACCAAATCTTTGATTCTCCAGATACCAACTGGGTATCCTTTAAATAGGACACTCCCTAGTGTCAGCACAGACCCCACAAGGGCTCGGTCCAAGACTGTTCCACTTCAGACGCCAGTTCAAAGTCCCAGGCTGCCACATATACTTCTGCCCAACTATAAACTGGTAATACCTCGGGGGTTTCTATGACCCTCTTAAGTTTGATAATTGCTAGAACAGCTCACAGAACTCTGAGAGAGTTGTGGTTACTATTACCAATTTCTTATAAAGGAAGCGACTCAAGCACAAACGGAAGAGACGCAAAGTGCAAAGTACGGGGGGGAGGGGTGTGGCATCCCTGTGCTGTCTTTGGATACGCCACCCTCCCGGCACCTCGATGAGTTCACCAACCTGGAAGCTCTCGGAGCCCTCATCGTTTAGGGGCTTTTACGGAGGCTTCGTTACACAGGCGCGATTGATTAAATCTTGCATATTGGTGATTAACTCACTCTCCAGCTCTTCCCTCCCCCCACCCCCAGGTCGGCAGGTGGGGCCAAAGTTCCAACCCTCTCAGTCACACTCCATTGGTTCCTCTGGCAACCAGGCCCCGTTAGGAAGCTATGTAGGGGCCCACTTAGAGTCATTTTATTAGCACAGGCTCAGACAGGGCTGAAAGGAGTTCTAAGAATACAAAAAAAATCCTATCACTCACCTCTGTCACTCAAGAAATTCCCAGGGTTGTAGAAGCTCTTCAGGGACAAAAACCAAACATGTATTTCTTACTGAATCACACGGGGTTTGTGTAGTTTCTTGATTTTTTTTTTAAACCCAGCAGATGAGAAGACAACCCGGGGAGTCACAGGAATTTCCAAGTTGCCCAGCCACGCTGCCCTGTGCCTCCCCATGAATTAGCCCCTGGTCTATCCAGAATCCTGTCACTTCCAAGAACACACTCATAATTCTTCTTCTTTTTTTGAAAGAGCGCAAGCCAGGGAAGAGGGGCAGAGAGAGAGAGAGAGAGAGAGAGAGAGAATCTTAAGCAGGGGTCCATGCCTAGTGCAGAGCCCCATGTAAGGCTCGGTCCCACAACCATGAGATCATGATCTGAAATCAAGGGTTGGCCGCTTAACTGACTGAGCCACCCAGGCACCCTCGCTCAGAATTCTTTAAGTCGCACTTTGAACTCTTCTTTCTGGCTAATGGATTTTGAATTATTCTAAACAAGTCATTATTTAGGTTAAGCCAAACGATGGTTTTTTAACTTTTTGGAAGAAAAGGATGTTTCAGGAACATTACGACGACGAATCCTTTGCCTAAGTCACATAGGACGCTATTCTCCCTATGCTCTTTACATCTGTTGGGTTTTTCTAAAGTCCCATGGTGTAATTTTTTCCGCAATAGTTCCCCGGGCTTCCCTGTAGTGAGGGTAAGAACGGAACAGATACCTCCGTGTGAAATCCGGCTTCTCTGTTCTACATGACCTTCACAAATTCCCTCCTCTCCTCTCTGACCCAGCTAACCTCTCATCATCCCTTTTTTTTTTTTTTTTTTTAAGTGAGCTCTACACCCAGCGCGGGGCTTGAACTCACGATCGCCACATCGAGAGTTGCACGCGCTACTGACCGAGGCAGCCAGGCGCCCCAAATCTCTCATCCCTTAGCTCTGTCTGGAAATGCCATTTCTTCAGAAAGCCCTTCCCTTACTTCCCCGCCCAATCCCAATCAGGAGCCTCTCTTGTAATATGCTGTCATAGCACTTCATGGCGCCTGTCGTAATTTGTAGTTGTACACGTGTGCATTTTAACACTGCGCCTGCCTCCCTCTCCATTAAAGTACAAGTTCTAGGGGCGCCTGGGTGGCTCAGTTGGTTGAGTGGCCGACTTCAGCTCAGGTCATGATCTCACGGTCTGTGGGTTCGAGCCCCGCGTCGGGCTCTGTGCTGACGGCTCAGAGCCTGGAGCCTGCTTCGGATTCTGTATCTCCCTCTCTCTCTGCCCTTCCCTTGCTCATGCTCTTTCTATGTGTCTCAAAAATAAATAAACGTTAAAAAAAAATTAAAAAATGGGGCGCCTGGGTGGCTCAGTTGGTTAAACGGCCGACTTCGCTCAGGTCATGATCTCGCGGTCTGTGAGTTCGAGCCCCGCGTCGGGCTCTGTGCTGACGGCTCAGAGCCTGGAGCCTGCTTCGGATTCTGTGTCTCCTTCTCTCTGCCCTTCTCCTGCTCACGCTCTGTCTCTATGTCTCAAAAATAAATAAATGTTAAAAAAAAATTAAAAAAAAAATAAATAAAAATAAAGTACAAGTTCTGTGTGGCCAAGGGACCGAGTGACAGTGATTGTGACGGTCTTGCTCACATCTATACAACCAGGGCCCAGGACAGTGTGGCACATAGCAGGTACTTAACACGTATTTGTTAAATGGTTAGCAGCTTTTCTGTAAAGGGCTAGGGTTTTCTAAACATGCCCAGTCATTGCTGAACACACTGTTCGTGGTGTCTTCTGAACACAGGGCCCTGTCACGGCAGTAACCACAGTTTTAAATGGCTGCTCTAGGCCACATATTTGTGTGCTGCAGCTTTAAATGCACCTGCTAATCTTCACGATGGCCCTGGAAGGTGGGTATTACTACCCCATTTTATGGACAAGAACACCAAGGTTCAGAGAGGTAAATTATTTTTTTAAAGGGATTTAAAAACTTTTTTAAGTCTATTTAAGAGAGAGAGAGCAAGAGTAGGAGAGGGGCAGAGAGAGGGAGAGAGAAAGAATCCTAAGCAGGCTCTGCACTGACGTGGGGCTCGAACTCACGAACCTCGGCCCTGAGCCAAAACCAAGAGTGGGACACTCAACCGACTGAGCCACCCAGGAGGCCCAAGAAGTAAATCAAATTCCTCATAGCCACGTAGCTAGTAAGCAAACACAACCAGAACTCAAACCCAGCTCGGAGTCCGCGGTCTGTGCTCCTTCTTCCCAACCCCCCTGGGGGAACACCCCCAGAGGCCTGAGTGTATGAGGGAGGGACCGCAAGACCAACACGTGGCCCATTTTTCTGATATTTCTTTTTTCGCCTGATGGTAAATACCATACAGTATGTTTGTGTTCAAAAAAAGGACACATTTTAAAGCATAATAGGAAATAAACTTAACAAAATTTTAAACACAAAACATAAAAGTTAGAAGAAATGTCAGGCCAATCGCCCAGGCCTGTCTCAGGAGCCTCCGTGGAAAAAACTGAGGCACTTCTTGGTCGCTCTTTCTTCATTTTATGTCCCTCTACCTCTTGCTATTGTCTTCTGAATGCCGGCATTCCACTCCAATCTTCACCTCCCACGCCCACCCTCCTTTCACTGGAGAAATGTGAATGATTAAGGAGAGTGGTGGCGTGTCAGTCGCGGGCTTGTCATTTTCAAAAGCATTAGTCAGTTACGAGGACGCCTTTTTGTAGGTACAATAAATCTGATTGATTTTTATTACACATCTTAGTTTAGAATCACTTTTACATTCCTAGACAAAGAGATGATACAAATAAATATCAATTGTAAAACTTAGAGCCCCAAGTATTGGCATATTCTTTGTCTAACGGTAGCCAAAGAGAAGGTCAAGATCGATAGCAACTCCAAAGAGCCATAAAGCCCACCGCCTCCTGCCTGCCCCAGGATCACTCTTCTCATAAATAATCTCAAAAGCATTTCATTCAAGAAAACAAGGGCGGGGAGAGAGGTGGCAGATTTCCAAACGGTACCAGGCAAAACCTTGCACAGTAGATGCGAGGCAGGCCCGCTGTCCGTACCCAGGTCCCTCTGAGCATCTGGTTATGGCTTTTCGAGTGTATTAATAGCCCCGTTTTTTGTCCACGGATGGTGTTGCGATGGCCCAACGCGTGGTTTACACTGAGCCTCGGCCTTGAATGGGAAATGTGAGGCGGAACTGAATCCCGTGTTCACAGGGAATCGACACTTCTCAAAAAACTTGGCGACGAGTCTACATTCAGTGAGGGAGGACTTACGAGAGTCAGACAGGAAAAGCAGAGAGTGGCCCAGGCCTGAACTGCAGAACTCTCTGACGCCCTTGGTCATGGAGGTGTGGGTGGTACGATTCAAGCAGCATGCAGGCATTCGACGGGGAACAATCCAACGTTAGGTCAGAGTCTCGAGAAAGTGCTTCATGCCTATGATTTGCGGCCTTGGGTTCTGAATCCAGGAATCTGGGAGACATGGGACTTAAAACTACGAAGCCAGATACATTCCTATCGATCAGAGCAAAAGGGGGCTGGATGAGGGCTGCGCACACAGTCTCAAACTCCTTCTCCCAAGATGATCTTCTTAGATCCCGTTCAGACTTGCTTCCAGACTTCACTAGCTGCTGCTGGCGTGAAGACCCTCAGATGGCTAGGAACATTCTAGCAGGACTACAGACACGACAGCCCGGCCGGTCCTCTACGCGGCTGGCTCAATTCAGAGCCCGAAGCAGCAGCTTTCTGGCAGCAATAAGACGTTCTCCTGTCTGCTCCACTCAAAGGTTTTTCGGATCCGTTTGGAGAGAAGAAAAGCACCGGAGACTGCTCGGGGAGGGACAGCGTCCCCTCCTCACAGGTGTCCTACTTCGTTTTCACAGACTGCCAGGTGAACACGGCTGCATGTAAGGCAAGCTCGCTGTAATAATCCTGCCTGTCAAACTTGCCTTGCTTCTCGCACCTTCTTAGAGGAGCCCCATGGTCACTCAACCACCCTTGCTCAGAACCGCCACCTTGCGACGTCAGCATTAAGGTACAGTGTTAACTGTGGGGTTCAGTTCTCAGATTCGCTAGGTGAGTATTTTCCGCCTGGAGAATTCGGACTAGCGTGGAGGGAACGTGGTACAAGAGGCAGGTGTAACTGGGTAGATAACCATCTTAGACTCTCCACCCGGTCGTTTGGTTCCTACTCAAACAGGTAAATCTTAATAAATAAGAAGGAGGGTTTGATCCCGAGAAAGATGCGGGAAGGCTCCGTTATGCTCTGGAGATTGCTGGAAAGGGCCCCAGGTTTGGAAAGAATGGGAACTGAAAAGGAGATAGGCTGCCAGAGGCCAGGTCTCCATTTGTAGACTGCTAAGGCATTGCACTTGGCGCCTCCTCTTTCCCGCAGGTTCCAATCTGGAAACGCGCCCTGGGAACTCAGCAGCGAGTTAAAGTAGGCCCACCTGAGTCGCCACTTTCCTGGAGCACCGTGCCAGCAAGGTGCACCAGGGTGGCAGACCTGGGGACTCCTACTGTCCCCTCGGGCTTGGCTCGTGGACTCAGACACTCACGCGGGAGCGCTTCCAGCCTGGATTAGTCAGTCGTTCGAGGGGCCTTCGATACAGACAAAGGCAACGGCTGCACATCAGTGTTTTTCTAAAACCGGACGAGGCCTTGGTCTCTCTCTCACAGACGCACACAGACACACTCAACACAGGCACCGCTGCGCTTGCACACCCACGCACACTCACGAGCTGCTCTCGGGGGCGGGGGAGGGGAGTAACATTCACCTAATGACCAACATAAAATGAAGCTCTGAATTTCAATAATACAAAGAACGAAAACTTACAGACCAAACTAGTATATGTAAACGGGAACTCCTAACTCTCTCCTCGGAGCCTATCCGGTTGCGCCGCCACCCCCCGCCCCCCGCCGGCCCCCGCCTCGGGCTCCGGCTGCAGGCAGCCCCGGTTCGAGGTGTTCCGCGGAAGGCAGGCAGGACTCCTTGGCGCCCGTCCACCCGATCTTCCTCTCCCACCGCCCCGAGTCTCACGCCTCTGTCCCTGCGCTGCCTGGTCACCCTTATGCAAATACGGAACAAAACGGGGAATTCAAAAGTGCCACTGTGTGTCTCGTTCCCCCAGCTCTTGTCCCAGCAGGGAGAGCAGAGCCAGCCTCCCTTTCCCCCCAAAACGGGCCCACGGCTGAGCAGGCTCTGGAGGCAGAGGATGGGCAGGGACCCTCAGAGGATGCGTGCAAGGGAAATGATGGTGACAGCTGAAGAGTAAAGTGACATAGTGGATGGACGTGGCCTCGGCTTACAGATTTACGTCTTTGACAGGACGGTCGTGGTTTTAAGGTTTTAAAGAAGCTGTTTCCCTAAATTCTCCAAGGAGGCTGAGGGAATGTTATTCCAATTGCTTCCGACGTTCTTGGAAAGACATTTCCTTATTCGGCAGACCCCCAAAGGCAGGCCCCCTTCGTGCTGAGGTGCTTGCGTCGTGCCCGTCGGGGGCTTGGGTCCATAAGGGGCTTCTCATTCTACCTACGGGAACCAGCACCTGTTCAAGTTCTAGGGCGTTTACTTTTCGACCTCACTGTCATTCTATCCTGAGGCTCCAAAGACTTGGTCCTGCTCAGGTGAGTCCTGATTCTGCCCTGTGGTTCACTAAGAAAGGAGCCCAGTACAAAGAACAGGCTAGAAAAGGAGAGGGGAGAGGGAGGGAGCTGAAGGGAAGGGGAGGAGAGGAAGGCAAGGGAGAAGGGAAGCAAGGTCACTGGTCATTCCCTTGCTTTCCACGTGGACTCTCACACTTCGCCTCGCCCGTGCATTTCTGAGATGCTCATTAAAGGGCGTTCCCCAGAGCTGCTGAGCCCCGGCTGAGGCCCAGCACGTTTCGACCAGATTCAGGTGGTTCATCTGCAAAGAGGCCACAGCTTCTCCCCAGGGGCCCGGTTCTGAGTTTGGGCTTGAGTCCTCTGGGCGGGTTTTTGCTCGTCTCTTCTCTCAGAAGGCAACTGCTATTTACACCCTGGGAGAGGAGGAACTGGCTTTATTTTGGAACCAGCCCTCGAGACTGTGGATAAAGCTGAGACGCGGGGGTTCCTGAGGAAGAGGAGGAGGATCCCGACTTCCTTCCGCTTTTGGGCCTGCGAAAGTCAAGCACATGGTTACATGGCCCGTCCCGTCTCTGCCTCTGACGCAGACGCGATGCCTTACCTCGCCAAGGACCCTGGGCCCTTCCTCAATGGCCCGGGAGCCAGTATACTCTCAACGGTAAACCCGCCGGGCTGGCGGCGCCTGACCCTCAGTGCGTGGCCAAGGTGTGACACCTCAGGGAAGGGACCTGGTTCTCGGAAACGTTCTTCCGTTTAAATCGGATCTTAACTGTCTTCTCCGAATTGGTAAAAAATATTAAGTCTGCAGGTAGAATTTCTTCGATTTTTGGTTTTTTACTCATTTGTTTTCCTTAAACTTCTAATTCAAAATTTAATAAGGTAGAGAATTTCTAATTTAGCACTGAATTTAAGTACTTGGTTATTCGATGGGTTATTTAAATGAGGTAAATTCAGCATCGAGGCTCCGAGCCTGGGTGGATTCAGACACACCGAGGTTTAAACCTTCGCTTCGTACTTACATCCTTGAACACGGCAACTTTCTCAAACTTCCTAAGACTCCGTTTTCTAAACTGTAAAATGGGACTGCTGGTAATATTTACCTTTTAGGTCTTTGCAGGAAATCATAAAGAGCATTTTTTTAAGCACTTGGAACTGCCTAGTACCTGGTGGGGACCGAAGAGCTGTCCCCTACTTCCCTAGAACCCGCGCCCCTTCCCCATGCTAAATCTCAGCCTCGATCTGCCCTTGTTCGAACATGTTCTGTTTAACCGCAGGTCGTCGAAAGTCACTCACCTGGCCTTGGATTTCTTATTTGTAGTGCTTTCAAAGGATGACGCGTCCACCTGGATCTCATCTTCATCCTGCAGAGCCGCGTCCAGGGCAGCCTGGACTTTGGGCGCGATGGCGGGGCCCTCGTAGTCTCTGGTGGTCCGGCTGGGCATGTCCAGCTCTAACAGCACAATGTTCTCCGCCTGCAGAAGCACAGCCGTAACCAGCGAGGCTGGCCTCCCACCAGACCCAGGGAGCGCGAGCAACCCAGACCCCCTCCCGAAACACAGGACTGCACCTCTCTTGCTACTCGGGGCCCACCCCGAGCCTGTGGAGACGCGGTTTTGTAACTTTTTTCCTGGTGAGGGGACGGATGACGTTTATCTTCTTCTCTAGCCTCTCCTGTAGTTCCTTAAACAAGAATTTTCTTAAACAGCGGACCTGTATTATCCCCTAGGGGAACAATCAGGCAAAAAGCCGCAGCAGAACCCATTCACCGCAAACGATGCGAAAATACAAAGCAGTATAAAGAAGAAGATGGCCACCGCTGATCGGCTAACCCCCCGCGGCGGCTCTGATGGCCCTTTTGGTTGCGGAGGGGAGGCAGGCCTGGGGTACACACGCATGGACGGTGTGCAGCAGGCGACCGCGTTGTAAAAATCGTCCTGGGCCCTGCCTCAGGACCGGCCTCGCGGCCGGATTCCCTCAGCTGGCCCCCTGCGGCGGGCCTTCCCTTGGCTCCGCCACGGCGGGACGAGCGTGTAGAGGGAAGAACACCCGTGGCACACGTCTCCTCCTCCGGGTCCTCCTCCCCGGGGGAGTCGGAGCCCCAGAGCTCCAGCGGCCACTGCAGGGAGGAGGCGGGGAGACGGAGCAGTTCCAGCGGTTCTGTAGATCGACTTCTATACGGCGATGCTGCTTAAACTCTCTCGTAATGCAGTGGGTCTGTTGCTAAAAACATCTGAGAGCTGCAGCTTTAAATTCTACCCTTGGGTCAGGGCAGGCCCCTGGAAACCCATATGTTTTCATCTGTAGGCTTTGAAGCCATGTTTTGAGACAGGAAATAATGGACAGGGTGTGCGCCCTCTGAAACTGCTAAAACCATGCTCCCGAGGACTCCGCCGGATACGGCGTTCACCTTCCACTAGTAAAAACCCCACCTGACGGATCTTTTCTGCTGCTGCTTCCTTTATTTTAAATAACTCGGTGCCAGGGAAAACAGCACCTGACTGACTAATTAATCCCCGTCTGTTTTGCCCTGGCGGCCAAGGGAGACTCAAAAACAGTTTAAGTTTTTCAAGTGGAAACCTTTCGTTAAAAAAAATAATAATAAAGGTTGCCCGCCATTATAAAATACAGCTAAGCGAGGGCGCCTGGGGGGCTCAGTCGGTTCCTGATTTTGGCTCAGGTCCTGATCTCACGTTTCATGAGACAGAGCCCCACACAGGGCCTGCTTGGGATTTTCTCTCTCTCCCCTCTCTCTGTCCCTCCCCCTGCTCACGTGTGTGCTCTCTCTCTCTTTCTCTCTCTCAAAAGAAAGAAACTTTAAAATACAGATAAGCAAAAAGGCGGCCATTTAAATTGAGTGCACGTCCATTAACCAGAGATGATCAGTCGGCATTTGGATGTATTTTGCAGCTGGTGTTATTCACCTGTAAACCTCCAGTACCAACTGGTTTACAACTTAATACATTGTGTCTGCTGGCTCATCCGCTCACCAGCTACCTCCTAGGCCGCAGGACCTGCTGCAAACAGGAGGTGGGAGGTTCAGTTAGAGAAACCAGCCAAGAGCTGAGGACACGCCTGGCACACAGCAGGCGTTCATAAAGAGAAGCTCGTACAGTATTATTACTGTAAACTACGTTTGGGTCGTTAAATAGTCCTCAATTCTGTCACTTTCAATCACTCTCCGAGCAACCTTCCGTTAAATGGACGAACCGGAAGTGCTGTAACTCATCTCCCACCATCACGCCCCTGCATTCCGGCCAGCATTCGCACGGAACCATTTGCCGGCTTCGCGTTGGTGTTTAGTGGCCATTACGGACAGTGTGTTCGTACTCTCCTCCCTGCCTAGTCCTAGTTTCTAAATCTCATTCCGTTTTACCTTTCTATTCATAGTCATTCGTTCTTTTGAGTTATTTATTTAGCATATTTCTTTACTGGTTGGTGTAATTGTTAGGTTAATACAAACATCCTCAGGAACCCCTGCGAAGAGGAGACAAACTCTAACTTTGCAGAATGGTGCCTAAGCGTTTATATAAATCTAATCTCCTCAAAAAGAGAGAGGAGGGGGCGCCTGGGTGGCTCAGTCGGTTAAGCATCTGACTCCGGCTCAGGTCATGATCTCATGGTCTGTGAGTTCGAGCCCCATGTCAGGCTCTGTGCGGACAGCTCGGAGCCTGAAGCCTGTTTCGGATTCTGTGTCTGCCTCTCTCTCTGCCCCTCCCCTGCTCATATCTCTCTTTCTCTCTCTCAAAAAAAAAAAAAAAAAAAGAGGGATGAGTGAAACCCACGGATGGTCTTCTCACCCTGTATCGGGCCTCTGGACGAATCATCATGGACATTCTTGCGTGCTGGCTCAGCGGTCTCTTATATCCCACAGCTGAGACAGGCCGCTTCATCATCTGCTGGTTCCTGGAAACGGACCGCAGTGTTAAAGCCCTGGCCGGAGCGTGGCCCACAGTCCCAGGATCGTCCTGTGGAACCAACCCTCGGAAGACACCGAGCCTATTTAGACAGAGCCTGACCCTGGTAAAGCCCTGGACTGAGGGCTGCCGGGCCGACGGGGCAGGAGCGGCTGGCATTTTCTGTTTGAGCCGCATTCCGATTCAAATGCTGAGTGTCACGCACCTCTTCAGCTGGAAGGGATGAGTCGGCATCTAGTTCTTAGATGGCAGGCGTAAGGCACGGCTGTCAACGTTCCCCACCCCCGCGTCCCTGGCAGACAGTCTCTCATGATTCCAGCGAGACCCAGGCTTAGACTGAACATCTCAACACCGCGCCAGACTGCACCCAGGCACTGCCCCGCATCTGGCCTAGCACACTTCACTTGACAGCTGACGTGGAAATGCGGGAACTTGGGAAAGGTCGTGAGGTAACTGCGATAGTCTCCCAGTTCCTAACACCATTCTGCCACTTTTACTTCGGGGAGCTTGGCAGTCAGAGGGTCACAGATATGGTTGGTTCCAACGCAAATGATTCACACTGTGAATCCTCGGGCCAAGGCCAGCGTTATCAACATTCTCTCCCTCCTCCCCACCTCGAAGCCAGTAGGGACTTACTCCAGTCTGGTTATAGGATGTAATTTCCAATGATCTTCCTCTTCGTCAAAGAAGGATCTATTCATAATTTTACTTTTTTCTTCCAGGGGGATAAAGTTTTCTATAATAAGGTGCCTGTAAGAACACACATACATGAGTGAACGCAGGTAGAGAAAGAACGCGGATGGAGAACCGGCCACCTGATCCCATGTGTAGGAAGTCATTAGATGGAAGTCAAGCCACTCGGCAAACATTTACTGGGCGGGCACTGTGGTCTCCCATCACACAGACAGCTGGGGTACAGACATGAATGACACTCCGTCCCTGCCTGAGACAGTGAGGTAACAGTGCGGCTGTCTTAGCTATGACAGGTGCCAACAGTGGGCTGCCCTACAGGGAGGTCACTTCTGCCCAAGGAGGAGCGGCTTGAAGAGCTGAAAGGACTGCGGACAAGTGGCCATGCCCAGGCCATATCGGAGTGAACGAATGCTAACTGAAGTGTCTTCTAGAAGGGCCGCTGGTACTGGCAACCCAGCGTACTAACTTCCAAAATACTGAAAACCGATTAGGAATTAAATGGTCTCCTAATCCCATGGATTGTTGCCCAGGCTAGAAAACTCTCCATTCCAATCACCAGGACAGAGAGCAAGACCGAGTGGATTTCAGTCCCTGAGACCACTGAGAAGAAAGACCATTCCGGAGAAGAGTCTCTGCCTCAGAAGTGCCGGGGAACGTGGCAAACAATGAAACTGGAACCCACTGAGTTGTGTCTCTCCATGGTGATGACTGTCCCCTGCCACATCTCTGTATGCAGGCTTTCAACACCTCAGGACAGAACAATGCCAAAGGGGTGTTAACTGGGAGAGACACGGGACAAACACCTCTGAGGTGGAGGTGTGGGGTACTGACCTTGAGAAAGAGGCTGACTCACTGTTTATTCAAAGGATATAAATAAGAGAAATAACAATGAAAATGGCTTCCCTAGGGACAAAATATTTCAGAGAGATTAAATTTTCTATTCATTTTATTTGAAATGTAAGAAATTATTTTTCATGACATATATTGTATTTTTTCTGATTTTAAAGCTCCTATTTACAGTAGAAAAGGTGGAATATGCAATTACATATAATTTCACTATCCAGAGACAGCTATTATTAATAGTTTGATATATTCCGTTCTGACTTTTTTCTAGGTGTATATCTAGAAAGAGGGCAGACTCATTTTATTTTAAGGGCTCCTTCCAAATTTAAAACCTGGTCATTGAAAGAATCCCTCTGAAGGTTCTTTAAAGAAAAATTCCAGTGGTTGGGGTGCCCGGGCGGATCAGTCGGTTAAGGGTCCGACTTTGGCTCAGGTCATGATCTCACCGTTTGTGCGTTCGAGCCCCGCATCAGGCTCTGTGCTGACGGCTCAGAGCCTGGAGCCTGCTTTGGATTCTGTGTCTCCCCCTCCCTCTGCCCCTCCCATGCTCAAGCTCTGTCTGTCTCTGTCAATAATACATAAACATTAAAAAAAATTTTTTTTAAATCTTCTTAAAATAAATAAATAAATAAATAAATCTTCTTTAAAAAAAAAAGAAATAATAATTTCAGGCAAACTATCGTTGGTTGAAACTATTGGTTGAAACTATTAGCACGATGGGTCTCAAGCAGACTGCATGTTAATATCACTTACAAAGTTCTGAAAAATCTCTTGCCCAGACCTCACGAGAGATGCATAGTTCTCAAAACGTGTTCACAGAAGCAACAGGAGCAACAGCTGGAACTCGTTAGAAATGCAAATTCTCGGGCCCCATCCCAGATGTACTGAACGAGATTCCCCGGGTGTGGGGCCCAGCAATATGGATTTAACAAGCCCTTTAGATGACTTGGTGCCTGCTAACGTTTAAGGACCACTGCCCTAGAACCACTAGAGCCGAGTCTTTGGGGTGGGGCCTAAGCTCCATCCTTTTTAAAAATTCCTCAGATGATTTCAGCGTGCAGCCAAGGTTAAGAACCCAAGCTTCAGAGCTACCTTTGAGTTAAAACCCAGACTGCGGGGCCCCTGGGTGGCTCAGTCAGTTGAGAGGCCGACTTCAGCTCAGGTCATGATCTCGCAGTCTGTGAGTTCGAGCCCCACATCGGGCTCTGTGCTGATGGCTCAGAGCCTGGAGCCTGCTTCGGATTCTGTGTCTCCCTCTCTCTCCGCCCTTCCCTAGCTCAGTCTCTATCAGAAATAAATAAACATTAAAAAAATATTTAAAAAAAGAAAAAAGAATAAACAGAAAACAGACAAGGTGGCAGGAGACGAGCTAGAGAGAAGTAGGCAGGGACCCCGTCCTCAGAGACAGGTTTCTTACTGAACCAACAACCACGCGGCAAAGGGCCGGGGGCGCCGCGAAAGGCCTGAACCTACTTGAGCTTCAGCTCCCTGGTGAGCTCGTTCTGGGTCTGCTCCAGCTCCTGGCGCTCCCTGATGTGCTCCTCTTGGAGGTCATGGATCTCTGCCTTCACCGCCTGAAGCTTGGAGAACAGCTGGAAGCGAGGCGAGAGGCGGGTGAGGAGGGCGGCCCTCCGGACGACAGAGATCTTCCCTCCCCCCACTCCCCCGACCCCCCAGTCTCGACACCCCTCTGCCTGGCCTCGTTCCTTTATACCTTCTTGAGTTTTTTGGTCTTGATGTCCACCTCTTGCTGCAATGAGCTGTACGTCTCTTTGAGCTCCAAGGTCTCCTCATCTCGACTCTCCATCTGTTGCTGGATTTCTCTTTCTCGACGTTTCTGAGCGACATCACAGAATTCATCAGCTTGCCTAGAGACACTGTCTACACAAGAACATGGGGCTGGGGGCTCCGGATCAGAGTCTCCCGCTAGGAAGGAGCTAAGCACCTCGTTTCCACTCCCTCTGAAGAATCTGATACAAGAGACATTTGCTCTGTGGCGTCAAGGCGCCCGATCCCGCCCCTTTCTCCTCCAAAAGGAATGAAAAGTCACCTGCTCTGCGATTTCCTGCCGTTTCTGCTCCAGAATTTTCTGCTGTTCGTTCGTATGATCTACTATATTTTTCCCGCCAACAAGCAGCTTACTCTCCATGGCCTGAGTGAGAAAAAAGGTAGCATCCATCTCGTGACTGAGCTCCCTCAGGACACAGCGCCTCACAGGGAAGCCTGTAAAACCTAACGAGCTCGGGACAGAGCCACGAGGTGAGCACAGACCGAGCTGGTAGTGTCCTTATGATCACCGACGTGGGCCTTTACCTCAGAAACACTGAAGATACAGCTTCCCCAGGCAGACAGCGATTTCAGCTTCCTTTAAAAAAAATTATGTTTTGGTTTGTATGTACCAAGCATTGACCCTACTTAAAACATATTGAGTACCTCTTCTGTGCTAGGTACGGGGGGTGCAACAGAACACGCATCGCAAGGCTAAAGAGGCCACTGAGGGCCGCAGACAAGTAAGCAGGCTCTCACGCCATGAGTCAGACACCGTCATGAGGAAAAGACAGGAGAGGCACACGGGAGGGAGAGAACTCAGGCTTTTGGAGGGAGTTAAGAAAAGCTTCCTGTCTCAAGAGTGTTGAGGTAGGGGCGCCTGGGTGGCTCAGTTAAGCAGCCAACGTCAACTCAGGTCATGATCTCACGGTCTGTGAGTTCGAGCCCCGCGTCGGGCTCCGTGCTGACGGCTCAGAGCCTGGAGCCTGCTTCGGATTCTGTGTCTCCCTCTCTCTCTGCCCTTCCCCTGCTCACACTCTGTCTCTATGTCTCTCAGAAATAAATAAAAAACGTTTAAAAAAATTAATTGTATTTAAAAAAAAAGTGTTGAGGTAAAAATAGGGATTAGCTAAGAAAACAAAAATGTCGTGCGTCTGAGAGGGGAGGGGAGGGAGTACTGATACATGAAGCTGGCAAAGCACTCACGGGTCAGTTCGAAAACCTCAAGGACTAAACTTGATCCCGAGAACCGTAGGAATCCTACCGACTGTTCTTTGAGCGTAACAGCTCACAGTCGGATTTGTGTTTTAGAAGCATTCTTCCGCTACCACGGGAAGGATGACGGGAAAAGGGCAGGCCTGGTGGAGGGAGACCAGAACGGGAGGCTGTCGTGAGGCTCCAGGCGTGGGCTAGGGCAGGGGAGGTGGGAGAGGACAAAGAGGGTAGGTCGGAGAGAGCCGACAGCACGGGATTCAAAGGTCTTGGGGCTGACTGGGCTGCAAGCGAGAGCGAGCGACAGCTGGCGGGGAAGAACTCCTAGGGGTCTGGCTTGACCGAGAAAGGGCAGGCAGGAACAGGCTCCAGGAGGCCGCGGGCATGTCTGGAAATGTCCAGTAGGCAGAGACCATCGGGCTTGGATGTTACACAGCTCTGGGCGGGCTGTATAGATAAGGACACCTTGAGCGCTTAGATGGTGGCTGGAACCATGCGAACGATTTGCTCCTGAAAAGCACGGAATCCAAAAACCCCACGACCTTGTGTTAAACAAAGGTGAACGTTAATGGTAGCCCTGCTGCCATCCTTCAGTGCGCCCGTGAGCCTGTTTCCTCTTCTCTCAAAATGGAAGTGGCTGGACTGGATTATCAACCATCCCCCTGGCCCCACCCCACCCCCACTCCACACACACACACACTCCTTCCGGCTCAAAAGCGCTTTGGTCCAATGGCGTTACAGCATCCAGAGATCTCAAGAGACAGAAGTAATACCATTCTCCCATAAACAAAACGTCTAAGAGAGTCAGTGACCTTGAGGTTATATTGAGTCATGCCACACTTGGCCTCCGAGAGTTGCCCAAATAACCCACGTTGCTTAGAGAGTCTAGGTGCTCCTGGGCTTGAATACTAGATGTGATCCTGAAACCCAGCATGCAAACCAAACACGGGCACACCCCGTTAACACTTCAAGTGCAGGAGTGAAGAGGCGAGACGTGGCATGTGCGGTGAAGGAGCCCCGTGGGACAAGGTGACCTCCTGTGTGTGTTGTATAGGACTCCGTGTTCACATCAGGTCTTGAAAGCTCTGGAAATGAGCCCTGCCTCTGAAGTAAAAGAGAACCCAGCTCTGTGAAAGGGCTACTATGAAGCCACAGATAAAGCACAGCTTCATATATCGAGTGGGCAAAGGAGAGGCAAGGGAGAGGCCACTGGTCGTTTTTAAATTAATAAGCAAGGATACATTTGAGAGTCGAAATCAGATATTGCATGAATTCACTAAGAAAGAACCCAACACCTCAGAGCAGTTCTGGCTTGTGGTCAGGCAGCGGTCGTCCTCAGATTCCCAGGGCTAGCTCTGTCCACCCCCTCTGCCATTGAAGCCCTGCGGCGGCCCGAAGTCCAGGCACCTGATGGGTCAGCCCATTGGCGCCAGAGAGAAAATGCACAGGAATCCCGTGCATTAGAATGCTCTAGAATGCTCTAGAATGCTACTCGGCCACCGACTCACAGGGGTTGGAGGCTGAGGGAAGAGGCTGACTACAAGGGCACAAGGAACTGTTCCGTATCTTGTGTGGCAAGGTTGCCGCATATTAAAACCACAACGAGATACCATCTTATATACACCAGACACAAAAATTGAGATCGGATAGTCACGAGTGCCGGTAAGGAAGAGGCACAACCAGAGCTCATAATGTGCTGGCAGCAGCTTCGATTCCCATGGCCACCTCCGAGAACAGCCTGTGATGATCCGGTAGAATTGGCGCTGCACACACCCAAGGACCTAACGGCGCCAGAGAAGAAACTCTTGCTCGTACACGTTCTCCTGGAGCCGAGTACAGAAGCATTCGTGGCAAAAAATGGAAACAACCCACTCTCAGGAGAATGGAATACCACACGATTCCCAGAGCGGTAATGATGAATGAATCACAGCTCCAGGCATCAAGATGGACAAATCTCATTACGTAAGGCTGAGCGAGTAGAAGCAAATTGCAGGAGTGGGATTCCATTTATATAAAGGTAAAACATTATGCGAAACTGAAACTAATTTTTTTTAGACACATATACATAAACGGGAAAACTATGAAGAGGAGTCAGGAAACAATGAACACCAAATCCAAGACAGTGTTTACCTCTGGGGGAGGGGGACGTGAGAGCTGTAAAGATACAAGTTCCGTTCTATTTCTCACACCGCAAGGGCGGGTGGGGGGGGGGCGGGACATGGATGTCGGTTTTATACCCTGCACATACGTAAGAATTGTTCTTCCTATGAATTCAGTATTTCCTGTTTGACATTTGAAGAAATTGTTTTTATTTCAGTTCCACAAATGTTTACTGGACACGACACCAGGGAGCTGTTGGGAACGTAAGACCCAAAGGGACATCATCCCTCATCCTGTTTTTTTTTTTGGCTAAAACAGAACGTACCGAAAGAGCAAAGGGCCTCGGGGAGGGTCTGGTACCTTGATCTTGGCGCCCAGCATCTCGGCCGCGTCCTTCTCCCGCCGCAGGTCCTCCATCTTTTTCTCCTTCTCCTTCAGCAACCTCATCTTCTCCTCTGCAACCAAGCTGTGGTCCTCTACAATGGCCCGCTTCTCAATCTCCAGTTTTTCTTGCTGTTCCCGCCAGTAATCATCCTTATCATCCCCTTCCTCCTCACCCTCTTCTCCCTCCTCCTCCTCCTCTTCCCCACCCCCGCCACTGCCACCACCTTCCCTCCGCTTCTCGCGCCTCTTCCTCCTGCCAATGGACCGTTTTTCCAGCTGGGCCTTGAGCCGAGCAATCTCTTCCTGGAATTCTCGAAGGAGGGCATCTTAGGGTCCTCGTTGACCCTTGGCTTGTTCTTAATGTTTTTGGCACGGTTGGCGTATCTCAGAGTGGTCAAAGTCTCTTCTACGTTGTACGAGGCAGGTCCCACGTTGGCCACCATTACAGTTTTAGCATTGCCGCCAAGAGAATCTTGGAGGAGCCTGGTAAGCTTGGAGTCCCGATACGGAATGTGAGTGCTCTTGCCGTCCACCAGGGCAGAGATGACGTTACCTAAGGCCGAAAGGGACAGGTTGATCTTGGTCGCTTCCTTCAATCTTTCCCCTTGGGCGCCGGTCTTGGCTTGCCGTTCGCTGCCGGCAAGATCCACAAGGTTCAACTTCCCTACACGGATGTGGTTTTCTCCATCGAGGCCCACTTCGCTGCACTCGATGGTGATGACGAAGATGGCGTGAGAGCGCGAACTGTGCTCGTTCATGTTGGTCGCCCCGACGGAGCGGTTCTGGTTGCCCACGTTCATCACGTGCTCTATCTCCTTCACGCTCTTGGTGACGAAGGAAGACAGGTCTTTCACATACACGCCGGTGTCAGGCCTCTCCTTGAGCTCCAGCCTTTTGGTCTGGTCCTTCGAGAGCAGATCCCGGATCTCCTCCTGGTAGATCTCCAGGTAAGAAGCCCTGACCAGGTACTGCTGATTCTGGGATCGAGAGATATGGGTGAAGATGTGGTCAAAGGAGTTAGGGATGACCCCCCTTTTCTCGGGGTCCCCACGGACTCCTTCCATAGTGTACGTTTTCCCCGTCCCGGTTTGTCCGTAGGCAAAAATCGTCCCATTGAAACCCTGCAGGACGGAGTCCACGAGCGGTCGGAACGTCTCATCGTAGAGTTCAAACTGCTTGGCATTCCAGTCGTAGACTGCATCGAAGGTGAAGGTCTTGGGCATTTCGTGGGCCACTCCTTTGGGGTTCTTCACCGACACCTGCCCCAGCTTCACGTCCACGTCCACCACCTTATCATACGAGGCCGCCTTTTCCTTGCCGTTCATGGGCCGACAGCGAACCACCACCCTGACTGACTCGGAGCTTTTTAGCTTTGACATGATGAACTCTGGCCGGGTCAGCCCTCGAGGGCTATGAATCCACAAGGTCTCAGGAGGCTAAGGTCCTAGAAAAAAAGCAAAACGAAGTAAGGACAGTACAGTCATCACTGGCGG